>JARFOD010126657.1:0-14089 GCA_031763545.1 Mopalia muscosa
CAGCAAGACGAGCTTCAAGCCAGTCACATCACACATTCAAAACATGCAATTCACACTGCCACATCCGAAAATAACAACACTTTAGGACAACCTGGCTACAGGAACCTCCCGGGATCCTCTCATTCTGAGTGTAATAACTATTTATATATTATAGAACAATCATTTACACATATCCTTCACTGCGATTTGCGCCCTTTGTATTAACGACACTATTAAAATAGGTGAATAAGTGTTTCTTTTTTACACAGCTGAAAAAAGAGCTTGTTTTTAAAAGTTAAAAATTGTTTAACATTGGTGAGAGTAACAGCAAAAGTAATATATTTTTTTAAACATTATTGCGTCTATATACAAAATGAAAAATGTTAATTCAAGAAAGGTATGTTAACTACTAACATCAGATAATTTTTTGGGGGATAACGGCACTTGTTTTCGGGATCTTAACAGTGGCCAGGAATAACACTGTGTGTACTATCACATATAACAAATACAATGATTTAGGGAGTTGACACTGGAAACTTAAAACAACTTGGGCTATATTTATTCGTCTGGGACGTACGTGATGAAGTGGAATTTGGCTAGATCTCTTTGATTCCCTGGTCAATCCATTGCGCATTCCGTGCAAATACAGGAAGCGGTTCTTAAAGTCAAGATTTTTTGTAAGAAATTCCTCTAGTCCAGCTTCTTTAAAAACGTATAAGAGCAGACCTAACTAATTATATTTAAAAAAAGCTATTAAAACAGTCTTGATCTTTGCTATCAGAATCGATGGATTCGCTTCCTAAATTGAGAGTCTAGAGGTTTCATTTGTACCTTTTCAAGCAGAGCAGACCAGAATGATGAGGATAGTAGAGACAAGAACTAAGCTTTTCAAGGTATGCAATCCCCACTGTGATACAAGAAAATAACACAAAGCTCAAGGAGCCCAGGAACCTCCCGGCTCCCGGGATCCACACACTCTAAATGTAATAACTATTACAGTGTTCTATTACTATGATATATAAATATCCATCACTAAGATAACTGGCCTTTTTGTATTGGCTAAACTAACTGGAGAAACTGTGTCTTTAAGAAAAAGATATGGGTTTACAATATGTGAGAAGTACAGAAAAACAATGGTACAAACTTAAATTGTGTGTACAATACAGGTAGTAGGTTACAGAAATACGTCTGTGAAAATGTACAATATTTTTGCCCGTTTCCCAGTAAAGAGCTCCTCGAGAAATCGTGGCTTTTGTTTCAAGGTATTTATTATTTATCTATTGATGTTATATCCGGATTTATATTACTCGTACATCTGATAGTTCATAAGAATTGAATAACGATTTCTTTTTTTTTTCATTTTGTTACTGTTCATTGGTCGTAGGGTTTTTTCCTCAAAATTCTGAATTCATGCATTTCTTGAGATTGTGTTCCCATGAGTGTTGCTCCACATCGGTGATAAAGGTCTAAGACAATAAGCAGAGTATATGATGACCCTTCACATTGCTGCTTCTTGGGAAGATATTTCTAAGACTACACGCTACACACCGATATTAATCGTTGCCTCGGCGAGATTTATCCTTGATTAGGGTAAAAAATGTATGCACCAGTTAAAACACCAGTTTCCAACACTCTTTCCGGATTTGAGTTTCTTAAAGGGGAAGACCACCCAAAAACCATATTCTATAAATAAGTAAAACTTTTTGTGTGTAATAAAATGGTTATCATTCATTAAAGAGGATCACAAGGCCCAGTTGAGTCATCAAATCCTGTGTACAGCAGACTTCACTGATCTATCATTGGATAGTTCAAAATAGGCTGACCAGCACAGGATTTTATGACTCAACTGGGCCTTGTGATACTTTTTAATGAATGATAACAAGAGTTACGATAAGATTATGAAAATGGAAATTAATGTATTGTATTACACACAAAAAGTTTAACTTATTTATAGAATATGGTTTTTGGGTGGTCTCCCCCTTTAAGCAGGAAATATGCTCGCAATTTTGTATAACCAAATCTATGACTTGCTTTATCATACAAACCCCTAATTTTTTATCCTTGTTTTAGATTTGAGTGAAGATTGAAAATTCCAGTTACATTCATAGTTGGAAGCAACATTCCAAAGCAATGAGAATGATAAAATTACTTTGACTGTGCACTTGTTTGGTAAAAATACAATATTCTGCTTCTAAAAGCAACTTACATAGCATATCACGGTTCAAAAAACAATGTTCACCAACATTTGCCCACGAAGACGAATACTTTATCGGTGCCGGAAATTTGTAACGGTGATAAAGGAGCCAACGACAGCCAGTCCGAACCACGATTCCTCTTATATGCATTGATTCCACGGAGAGTCCTCAAAAGATAATTGATAAATCAATAATTGTAACATTGAATATTGCTGCCATAATTCTTCATGTAACAAGACTTTGTCAAACACGTTGTCACACGCAATACATTTTCCGGAGAAAATATGACAAGCAGAGATCTACATTTGTGTTAACACTATATGAGTAGTTTGTGTCTTGATTCGGTTATTCGTGTCTATAGGCATTTCCACGTCCATCACACTTATCTGTATATGAAGTATTGATTACGACATTGTCCTCTTTGATCTCTCCTTTTTATGCAGTAAATCGCATATCCCGTGATTTAGTTTTCAAATCTACCGTTATATATACAGAGAATGGATTGATGAGGCTTCAGACGGTAAATGCCTCTGGCAATCGGCTTATTGGATCTGTTCTCATCCGACGTCACCTTTATCTCTCATTGACCCCGTGTCTCGTCCGGTACCGATTCCTCTTTCATTACTGGAGACAAACATGTGTTTCAACGGACTTACAAGATCGAATTATTGATTAGCATGACCTCTTAGACAATGTCCGAGAGGCAGATTTCTAGGAAACATTAGCAGATATCGTCAATTTTTCCCAAAACAAGACAAAGCGGACTACAAATTGGAGTATTTCATCGTTAATAAAAAATTAAAAAATAAAAAGTAGTCAAAAATATTACACGTCAAGCTTTATGTAACATAGTACTATTATATCGCTTTATCCTCGAAATAAAGTAATTTTGAAAATTGCTTCCTTATTTAGCATCGATGGCAATTATACCCCTCCCAAGACACCAACAGTCACAGGTGCCAATATACTGACACTTTTATTTCCAAAAGTTGTTGAAATCGTTGCACTAATTAATATTTGTGCAAACAGTGCCTGCTTTACTCCAGGCACATTTCAATGTTAATTCTGACATTGTTCTCATAATCAGTATCCATAGTTTTCATGACCACCTCACAACAATATCGAGGAAGTTAATCTGAGCGTATTAGCACATACATTCAGGGGTGTCGTCACTAAATCGACACGTGATCAATTATAGCCTTGGGAAGTACACGGGATTTGAGTTTACATACACAATATCAGGTTGTATCACCAACCTTTTCAACTTTGCTTTTACTTGAACACAGATCAATACGCGATATACAACCGTAGGCAGATACACAGCGTAGACACGTACCATTAATGAGAACAGACCTTTTCATGGAAAGCGTTACAGTACCCAGCAGCATGTAATGTCTAGCATTTACCAACTCCACGGCTGAAGAGTTCACTTTAACATGTCTCCGTCTACAAATCCATATAATCTATAATGCGAACTGGGATTGGTGTGTTTTTGCCGGCGATTCCGTTATCCATCGGTATTCACTAATTGACACACATTTTGAGAGTCGGTCATTGAAGATTGTTCTAAGGTAGAAATCGCTGCATGCGTGGTAGGTCATAGCGATATTCTGTAACAGACCGTTCAACACACCTGGCTAGCTGCTACCGGAGATGCAACAACAACGACATGGACGTTTCCATATTATTTGAACTGGACCTGTTCTTTTTCAAGCAATACTTTTATGCATTTTATTGAATTGCTCCGCAAGAATCTTCTGTTGATCAACTGATCTTCTGATTCAAACGATCTCCGTTTTAGCTTATCTGAACGGTCCACAATTCTATAAATACAAGCTGATTTCATGGATGCCCGGCTTTAAATGCAAGATACTTAAGACCTAGCTTCGATAATTTTTATATCTGTCCAATTTCTAACAAGTATTTTTCACCCATAAAATGCCCAGGGGCCGGCTGTTCGACGCACTATTAAATTTAATCCACTATTAGATGACGTCACGCCATGAAGCCATTTAACTAATCAGGTACCTTTATATATAGTTTACTTGCCTCTCCCTGTTGCATGCCCGGTCTGTTAATCATACATGTAAGTCTTCAGCTTTGTGTCTGCATAGCCGTTCGAAGATATCAGAATAAAAAAGGCCAGTGAAATTATAAGATCTTTCTATATTTCTGCTTTAATCTGATTAAATTGGTGCTTATACAGATTTAGATAGGTCAGCAAATAGGATACATGGAATACTATTCAGTCGTATTTAAGCTATCTTTTTAATTTTTTTTATTATCTAATACACACTCTCTAGACAAGAATAATATGCGACATCGAGGGTTATGATTTTATGCATAATTTACGCAGATCATCCACCGTCTTTATAAGGTATCTCCTTACATATATCGTCGGTCCTGGACAGGCGATTTGGCTGTCTTGACTGTTTTTCGCTGCCATTATTCCCCCAACCTTTATTTGTCTGTCTGAATTAAATAGGTGATTCTCCATTGATGATTTTGACATTCCCTTACAGAAATACCCGATACCTTTTCTTCTGCGACTTGGTTGTCTTGGTTATTTTTCACTGTTTTTATTCCCTCAAACCGTCTTGTACACAAGTCTTTCGTCTGGGTTAGATAGGTGATCTTCAATTGATGATCTGGACTTATGAAGAGTTAGCCAAGCTTCTTGTAGCGTCAACAAGGATGCAAAGCATAACAGCTTATGTTGACTCAAATCTTTGGGGGATTTATAAGCGTTCTTGAAAGAAAGTTGCCATTCATCTAGCTGGTCGAATGGGATATGTGATGATGGCCACGGAGGTAAGTGGATTCAAGACTTTGTTTAAAGTTCATATTCTCTGGATAAAAATGATATACTGTCAGACATATAATATCAAAGGAGATCCGTATGAAATTCAAATGTCGTAAAAACAAATATTTTTGACTTAAAATAATACACTTGGAGAAAAAAATAACCCTAAAACTAAAGCAGTCGCTGGAAAATATTTCAGTCAAGAAATACCTATATAAACATTTAACTGGCATTCAAATAAAGATTGATTGATTGATTGCTATTTTGCACCATGCTTAAGGATATTTCATTTATATAATGGAGGTGTAATACAACAATAACTGACACTAGCACAACCAAGATGTGATGTATTTCCATAATGTTGGAAATTTAATTTATTTTCCTAAAGTGCTAAGTAAAGGAAACATTTACTTTTAAAACAGACTACTCTTAGCCAGAGGGCATGGGAAAAAGAAGGTTGTTTTGCACAAATTATTTTGGTAAAATTATCCAGAGTTGAATATATAACGAGAAAACTGATAAATTGTAAATAATAAATGTTTGCATTCAATGCATTATCACGACTTTGTTTCATTTGCGTAATGAAACTGTACAAATATTGAACATATAGATTATTTAGTATTCATTTTGCTAAAGTTACAAGGGCTGCTAGCCCCGTTGTCATCGGATATTTTCTTAAACACATTATCATTTCAATGATACCAATCATTGTTGGCGTACTTGGCTTTTACCAGACTGGTAGTCTATGCTGATGGGTTACTGTAGCTAGTATCGAAGTTTCTTTTTAGCATCGATCAATTTAAGTTTTTGTTGAAGAGGCCGGTTAATCTACAGGTGGTGTTTAATGAAAACTAGGATTAGTTCTAATAGGAAAAGAAAACCATTAAGATGGAAGTTTCATCCTGGCGTGACGTCATTTTATGTAGGACAAAACTTACTTGACCTTCAAACAAATGGGACCCTCTCTCTAGCGGCGGTATGCTCTTAGTCTTTACTTTGATTTAATTTTTCAACTCATTTTATGATCATGTTACTTTGGCTATTTGCCGGTGGAGCATATACTGCCGATTTAAATGAAAATGCTGTAATACTTGGTGTTTTAAAACCAATCAATAGATCAAATCAATGAATGTTTCATTGTCCCGCAAGTGTTCGTCTGTAACGTTCTCCTGGGGTGTACTGTTTGTGACGTTGGGATTCCAGTGAGCCATTCGTTCATAGGTTAGATCAGTCGATTACTTTTAGACCTCATCCCCTAGCATTATGGGACAAACAGACTTCTTAACAATGAATTACATTTACCAATTTATTTCTATTTGCCTTACATGTTTTTTCAATGTATTCTGTCTTATCTCACTGTCACAGGTTGTATTAATCTATAATTTTCACTATTTTCAAATTTACTTTAGGAAATATTTCATATATATATATATCTTGTAGTCTGGCTTATCTGCTTGAAGCAGATTGGTCCTCCATTCTCCTGAAAGGACGACCACTTGTCATGACAAAATTACCAGGGATGTAAGTCAATGCTTACCATGTGTAAGCTCACGGATTGCAATTATTTTGTTCTGGCTCTTATTGACAAAACAGTTCTCATAGTTATAGAGTTTAATCTTAAAGGCTTCGGGCATTATAATGTGCTTTCTGAGAAGAAACTTCCAACTTGTTTCCACCGAACACCGACATTATGAAATCGATATGGGACTCGAATCTAACCTAAGTAAGACTTAAATAAATACAAAAATCAACCAACTATCCACAGTTAAATTTGAATAATCCAGAGGGAGAAATCGAGCAAAAAGATCGAAAAACCTCGAACTAGAAGAAGGCATCAGTTCTAAGAAAATAAATTAAAGATATATGCCATCATTCCATACTATTTAAATATGTGAGAGCAGAGAACTTGTTTATACAAATAAGTGTACGTGTTTGTCCTTTAAATGTGGACGTTACTAAAAAATAATAAAATTTTTTTATTAAATTTTGAAAAAGACGAAAAAAAGTGTGAAGTGGTTTTCGGTTTGGTTCACATTTTTCTGTAAGTACTAAAATCAGTCAATAATTCAAGCGGTGAACCCTGGTGTACTGATTAAGTGAGGGATGTGACTTTATCAACATCAAACAATTGTCAACGAATCCGTGTAACTGATTGGTATAGAAACTTTACTTCGTTCTACAAGGTTTAATACGTGACTTGTACGTGAACTGTATTAAATGGACAACACACGGCTGAACCAAAATACAGTGGATCAACTATTGAAAAAAAACAGTTTAAAAAGAATAGTATCCACATCAACCCGTCTATGCAGTAACCCTTCATGGAGAACTTTCCTCTTGTTTGCTGTTTCTGTGAATTGAGTATTTTGTCTATAGGGCCTACATTGATGTTGACAGAAAATTGCTGAATTGTAATATTTATATAAAAGTTGAATAACTCTCTGCTTTTGACGTTAAATTGATCTTTTGCTTAAGCACCTATTCACTATCCTGCAGATCCTCTGGTTCCACGACCCAACATACGTCACTGCTGGTATTTAAATCATCTATTCTCTGTTAAGGCAAATTTGTTACAACTGGGGTTGAGGTTTCATATGCTTAGAACTTCGTATTTTAACTCTTGAAGGTATGTTGACATAATGACGAGAGTAATAAAGGGGGAGGACCAAATGTTAGTGCAAGGTTTGTTTGTTAAATGAGAAGTGATCCCTCTCTATTTAATCTTTGAAACGGTAATACTACTTAAACGTCTCTTCTTGACTTGGACATATACTGACATTCTTCCTTGGTGAAATTTCTTGACATACAGTCTTTAGACCAATCAACACATACCTCTTTCCTGCACATATGATGTTTTCTACGGGATTACAGAATATGTCCGTTGTTTACATGAATAAATGCCTCGACTTGGCATTGTCAGCCAATCGTGGTCAACCGTAGAAACACGTGATCGTAGCTCAGCGAAGCCAAATTTCTTATATAGAATGTTTTAAAATTCTTAGTTGTGGAAACAAACCATGATCCACAGCCGCATCATCGTACAATAGTCGTGATGCCAGTGCCGTCATGTTGTACAAAACACCGGGAATTCGAGGAATGTCTTTAGTAGTTAGAATAGGGCACTTGGATAAAGCGACATTCTTATGACACAGATCCTCGATTGATTGAATATTCCAAACTGATACATGAAAGAGCCTCCAGGAGATTGGCTTCGTCTCCCAGAAATCTTAGAAATGCTATGAGTCTTTTACCCAGATCAGGTTATATTTGTTCAATTGACATTAAGAGGTAGGAAGACTATCAAGACTACTAATTTGATTATGGGTTGCAATCGCATTGCTAAACATTCCATCTACCGATGATTGAAAGATTCGTTCTTGATGAGGTTGTTATGGCACGCTTAAGCGGAAAAAAATCAAGGTTTATAAATTTGACTGCCAGATTGTTTATTTCATGCAAGATTGTTTTCTTGTCTAAGATTTTATTTTTCTTGTCCAAGATTTTATTATTCTTGTCCGAGGTTTAACTTTTCTTGTAAAAGATTGAAATTTTCTAATCCAAGATTTTATTTTTCTTGTACAAGATGTTATTTTTCTTGCACAAGATTTTATTTTTTTGATCCAAGAGTCACGTGACCGTTCCAAGATTCACGTGACCATTCCAAGATTCACCTGACCATATTGACAGATAATGTCAATCGGGGGCGCACAATCAGTGCAACGCTGACATGTCAGTGCAGTTTAATCAATTATGTTACTACACAATATAATATAGGTCATTCAGTGAAACATACAAACCTAATACGATGCGTTAAAATCCTGAAACAGTGCACTGTGCGTTCATATTACAATTGACGGTCATGGGCATTTTGATTTGGTCACGTAAGTCTTGGACAGGTCACATGAGTCTTGGATCGAAAATAAAATCTTGGGCAAGTAAAATAAAATCTTGGGCAAGAAAAATAAAATCTTGGACAAGAAAAATTTAAATCTTGGACAAGAAAAAAATCTTGCATGAAAAAAAAAATCTTTGAGTTGAATTTATAAATCTTAAAATTTTTCGTCTTTGGCATGCCATAGGTTGTACTCTCTGTTTTATTAGAAATTTATTCTTGATCAAGTTTAATATTCAGGTTGTTCTTGCAGTTTATTGGCCAATACCACTGAGAACTTTTACATGAGCGGTTTATAAAGGATTGTACTCATTATGTAGGTTGAACCTAGTGAGTTGTACTGCTAATATGGGATCTGCTCGTGACATAAGGGAAAATCAAACAAATCTGTGCAATACATTAACATAAAATAACTATTTATAAAATGTCAATTTTCCAGCTCGTGTCACCCATTTGTCATACATACACGGCCTTATAAGGTCATATAATGTGGACATCTGCAAGGAAGCCGACAATGTCTGGCTGTATTAACTTGTATTCACGAATAATAAACTACATGTTTTATCCAATACGCACAATTTAAAATAACGACATATGTTGAAGATTGCTATTTTATTATCAGTTGCAAATCACATTACCGAATGAAGCAAACTTTCATTATCGTTGCTATTTTAACAGATGCAGGTACAATGTGTGTCCGATGTTCACTACGCCTGGCAGAATGATGAAGACCGAGTAAAGTGACAAAAATGACCATGTGGTGTTATACAACATGCACCCAAATCAAATAATATAACTTGTTCGTTTAACACAATTATTTCTTTACAAACCTGCTGTGTAATAACAATTTCATGTTTTGCATAACAACGAGATTAACGACTGGATTCAACTGTTTGCTTTATCAATTGCTCTGGGAAATGTATGTGGTGTTTAAATATTATCACAATCGAACAAAACTAGGTATTACTCAGCGGAATGTTTTGCTATTCGATAACAAGCAATTTGTCTTTTAGGCGATATAGAGATGTTTAATTTCACTTCTCAGATCCAATTCATTCACTTGTGACATTAAATATAATACCTAATCTTAGAATTAAACACTCTAACTTGAGGGGGACATGGTTTAAGAACACGAATCCCCGGTAGTACTACCTTGTAAACTATAGCTGCATACCCATTTCATGGATTCTGTGTATATAGTCATATTCAAGTCACGTAACGAGTTACCCTTATATTTTGAAATTGACTGTACCATGCAAAGTGGGTTTTTTTTGATCGATTATTAACCTTATGTATTGCTGGTTTTATAGATAGATACATCGTTATGAATAAGAAGAATAAAACTGAAAAAAATGACTGATTTACATTGAAGAACGTTTACCAGTGAAATAATATCTACTTTAGTAATATGTACTGGTTTATCTTAAGATCGATACATTAATTTGAAAAAAAAAAGAAGAAAAAAAAAAAAAAAAAAAAAAATTAAGAGAAAAAAATAAAAGAAAAAGAAAAGACAAAGCCAATATGTAGGCCTATTCGTTTTTCACTATTTTGGCTTTTCTTCTTGATACTAGCTGCTATTTTTGTGTGATTTGGTCATATGAGGCATTCCAGAAATATGCCTTGTAAGCCTCTTGTTCGCCGGAATTAAATACTCAAAGAGTCTAAGAGATAATATTCTGTTTTAAATCTGTATTCCATAACCTTTTCTTTATATGAAATTAATATATTTTTTTCAAATACACAATATTTTACGTAATTTAATATTGGCGAAATCGTGGAGTATTCTCTTTTAAATGTTATGTTTACGTGTCCTTGCTCTTTTCAAAACCACCCAGTCAAATAACACGCTTGAATAACGCATGTTATTATCGTGTTCATTGTGCCAGCCTGTCTAATTTGTAAAGAATGCCGGATAATAAATCAGGTTTGAAATAGCCTTTTGAGCCGAACAAAATTAGAAATAGGTGTTTTACGGATGGCGGAGGTAGTCAAAGGAAATGGTAATAAGGTAATTTGCACCTGACTAGATGGTGCCGAAGTACATAGACCAATCAGGCCAAACAAAAGTACGACACATTACTAGTCCAAGTAGTACGGCGCCTATTTGACATATCCAGTTTTTAAGTAGCAAAAAAAAAAATTGTTAAATGATGCCATTCAATTGATAATAGCTTGACATCTCAGACGAGTTAATTGTGAAAAGTTGGTGGCGTGGAATAACCGAGTATTGTTAAATGCATACAACATTGAAGGTTCAACATATTATTGATGAAGTAGTTTTGTCAATCTTGTTTTTATCGTTGTTGTGAGGCTGTGTTCAGAGTTCTAGTAAGTACAATCTCAGATTAGCTGGTCTTTCGCATTGTCGAATGCCATACACAAATCCCAATCGTATTCTCGCGAGAGTTTCTATAGTTTACGAGACTAAGACAACTCTAGTACACTTTGCCAGGCCATCGCGCATTAATTTCCGCCAATATTTGGGGCGAAGTATACCACAGACCAGCAAATGAAAGAAGTGCAAATCAATATGGCCCGGGTGTATCGACGTAGGAAGTAGAATCGATTATATTTTAGAATGACACAAACCCCTGAATAG
Organism: Mopalia muscosa; assembly: GCA_031763545.1. Classification (NCBI taxonomy): domain Eukaryota; kingdom Metazoa; phylum Mollusca; class Polyplacophora; order Chitonida; family Mopaliidae; genus Mopalia; species Mopalia muscosa. The sequence goes on from JARFOD010126657.1 coordinate 11,472, forward strand.
TGATTTTTACAGTTATTATCATATGATCCTAGCTACGGCATCCCCAGTAGAGACCAGGGGTTAGTCTCCAATAAACCAGCTCATCCTGTCTTCGACGCTTGAGAGATGGTATAAAGGGACCAGATGTCTATATTGGGATAACGTATGAAACACAAATACACCTTTGCTACTGCATCATGAAGCAATAGAAAAAAAAAATCACCACGTGGTTCCATCGTCATCAAACGTTGTCTGTATTTTCCGCTAGACATGAATTAAGAAAACACAATAGATTTTGTTTGTTGTTCATCGTATATCTGGTGAAATATTATTGGTATTGAATTCTAATTACAACTCGTTGGGCATCATCGCCGTGAGTGGAATATTGGGTAGAACTCTGGTAGAATGACGGTTTCTGGCGAATAAATACATATAAGGCTAGCGGGAAACGAACCCACCAACACAACAGTCAGGTGGATGAGTGGAACAGGATCTTCTCTCAATAGCGTACATTGTAGACCACTCTCAAGTATATATAGTTGAAACCATCGATCCGCCAAACTACTTTAATTGACACAAAAAGGACACAATCAGGCCATGGTGGAATCAGTCTACTCGAGCTATCTAATTTGATGGCGGTAAATAATTTCGCGTCAAAGCCTTTTAATTGCACTATTGACGTCCGAGGTATTGGGATGTGTTGTGAATTGTGAATAACACAGGACAACTGCCGTTGATTATTGAATCAATTGTTCTATTGTCGTTAAGAAGTGGAGAGACTACCAATTTGAATTATGGATAACATTTTTTTCTGTAAATTTTATAGCAGTACAAGGATGCAGTTCTAGGATCGTTGGAACCTGAGAACGATCGTAGGACCCGGGTCAATACGTGCTGACCCATTCTTTGTTCTTGTTTCTGCTAGCAGAATTAGTAGGTATATGAATAAGTCCGGCAATTGCGGGGATGGTTGTTACGTGGTTTCTTTCAGGTTTTCCACCGCGATGAAACTAAGAGCAGTGTGAAATGAATGATCTGTCGTCAAAGTTAAACCCCAATCAAACAAACAAGCAATCGTATTTAGCGGCAAATGGTTTTGTGTCCATCAAACATTCAGGTAATGTTATTTAAAAAAAAATCCGACTACCAAATGCCCAAGATCTCGTTCGCCATAACCTGTGAATCGAATTGGTGAGGTAGGTGGCTACAGATGTTTTCTAGACGCTTTTAGTTTAATAGAAGCCTCGTTCTGTTAAAGTTTATTATTGTCTCGTTTTTTGTGTAGAGATTGGTTTATAACGTTATCCTTGGTCCATTCCGATCTTCACGTCATTCTGTGCCTTGAGGTTATTGAGAATCTGTGATAAGAATTCTTGCAAGGATGGTGATGAAAAGACAGATTTTGTTTTTTTTAAAAGGGAACAAAATATTAGTCCTTTTGATCAAAAGAAGTTACAACAACACCCAGTATTAAATTATATTCGATACGACGTTGATAAAGCATACATACACTCATATTAAAAATCAGTATATATTTTTATAATCGGAATTATCTCTACCTGTACCTTTCGCTATTGGTACAAGGTCTTGTAACACTGAAAGTATTCTCTATCTATGTGTCTACAAATATTGTAAGACGTTGATAAATATTGATGCTTAACGGCATCAGATAGGTCCCTCCTTGACCGTGGTCTCTCATTTGTCCCATCCCCTAAAAAACACTCGGCTAGTTACTTTAAGATCTAGAAAATTGGTTATATTTTGGGTTACCGAGATACATTGGCTAGAGCAAATACGTACGGAACTGGCAATTTCCAGAAAAAGTCATACACGGAAAAAACTGGTAATGTGCCCGCAGTTTCTGACCCAGAGATTATTGTCAGTGTGACTAAACTTAGAGCAGACTTTTCACAGGTGGCCAACACTAAAAACCACCCTAATCTCACCATGTCTGAAAGACAGTTTTGTAAGCTGCGACAAAATCTTGATATCGTTATCAAACCAGCTGATAAAGGGTCAGCGACAGTCCCAATGGATGGGCAGGATTACATAAATGAGACAGAACGTCAGCTAAATAATCCTGACCATTATAAAAAGCTTGACAACCCTATTTGGCCAGAAAACCGTAAGAACTTCAATGAAATAATTCTATCCTTAGAGGTGCAAAATTTTCTGAGTACTAAACAAGGCGATTATCTACTCGTAGGCAAATACTTTTAAAATAGACTTTTCTACATTCTCCCTAAAATCCACAAACCACAGGAGAAATTGCCTCAACCGTCTAATTCCTCCAGGTAGACCCATCATATCAGATTGTTCCTCAGAATCTTACCATCTCTCAGTGCTTAATGATAACCACCTCAGACCAAGTTCTAACAGGCATCCCAGTTTTATTAAAAATACTGAGGATTTTTTGAGTAAGTTATCCGAAATTCAGGTTGACCAAGACGTCATATTAGTTTTGACGTAGAATCTATGTACACAAATATCGATATTGAGACAGGACTTGGTTATCTTAAAAAGGCTTTTGATCGGTATCCCGACCCCCGTGGTCCAACTACTGAAATATTGAAACTGTTGAAACTCAGCTTGAAATGTTACCATTTTGAGTTCAAAGACCAAATATACCAGCAAATTAA
>JARFOD010126668.1:3416-14088 GCA_031763545.1 Mopalia muscosa
CATAGAAGTATAGGTTGCCCTGAATAATAACTTTTCAGTCACTTTATTAATTAATAAATGTTGGAATTTCAAGAAATCCTGACAAATATCCATTGATTTTTTACCTGTTTCAGAATGTAACTGTACCAGCCCGGGTTCTGTAGGCCAGGGCTGTTCAGACGGAGGACAGTGTCGCTGTCAGCCTAACTACGGAGGTCTACGATGCGACAGATGTGCACCTGGTTACTATAGATACCCACAATGCTCGCGTCAGTTACCTTTTAAATACCATTTCTCATTCACCAACTATAAAAGACTACAAGAAACCTGAGTACTAAAAAACCCTGCTCTATCACTTATATGTAGGGTAGTAGGTTCTACCAAAGACCGTGATCCAGTGATTAGGGTGTTGACATACTAATCCTATTTCAATGTCCCCTAATGGAGCGATCGCTTGCCTCAGATATATGAGAGATGTGGCTCTGGCAATTGCCAAGTTTCTTTTACCAATTTTCTTCTCATTTTTAGCTGCGACTGAGCAGCTCTATAACTAACTCTGTCTGTCGGTCGGTCGAACCTCTTAAGATAGAGAGTTCAAAATTGGAGTGCAGCTTAATATGATGCTTAACTAAACTCCTATTGAAAATGGAATCATTCGAACAAATTTCAGGTTTCCATGGCAACAAATATGTCCACATCTGTCACTAATTATTTACACAAATTTCTTATAGGGTACCCATTTCTGCTGCCAACATATAAGTGAAATACCCTTGAGGATGGCAAAAACCATCAATCAATCAATCAATCAATCAATCAATCAATTAATCAATCCATCGATACACCAGAAGTTGTTATTCATATTAAATCACATGATGTTCAGTTCCTCTACCGGGTTCTGAATACTGCTCAAAAAAGTTATGATTATTAATTATTTTGTTACAGCCTGTAACTGTGATTTGTATGGATCATATGGGCAGTCATGTGATCAGGTCACAGGTCAATGCAATTGTCGTAACAATTTTGAGGAGTTAACCTGCAACAAATGCCAAGAGGGATTCTACAACTATCCAGCTTGCGAAGGTAAGATCTTCCTACATCTAATCCATTTAGTTACTGGAATAAGTATTTATTCTTATTTTAATAAGTATAATAAAGAGGTTATTGGTTTGGAGGAGTTTGTATGGACTGGTTCTAGGAAGCTATTATCAAGCTCGCAGCTCCCAACAGCGCCCAGACTCATCCATACAGAACCATCCAATCCAGTAACCTTAACATATAAAGACTTATCTACGAAACTTTTTGGTTCATGGGATTGAGTCCGCCTGTTGACCATCCGGTATATGATTGAGTGACATGTTGTGGCTCCTGCAATCACAGGGGTGGCTATTGCAAGGTTTCCTTCCGTTTTTCCACCGTCATAAAGCTACGTGAAGTGGACAATCAGTCATCATATAAGTGAAATACCCTTGAGTACGACGTTAAACCCCAGTCAAACAAACAAGCGAAACTTTTTGTGTAAAGATCTTTACCAGTATTCTCTTTTAATTCAATTGTGAATTCTTGTAAATAAACATTTGAGGTTTATTTAAAATTTTCTGATTCAATAATTCAATTTGATTGTATATTATTTCTGCTCACATTAATCAATTCTCCGGCCCCTACCAGATCTTACTGTGGAAAGTGTGAGTTGATGGTGTATTAAATTGTCTGCTTCTCATGTTAATGTTGTAATTTAGTTTAATTCATATTCTATATTTCTCTGAATATTTGGATATTCATATATGAACAACACTTTTTGTTTTATTCAATTTCATTATGTTTTTTTGTCACCGTGATGCTTGAATTTGTCTTTATTTGTTGATTTTTCTCCATACAGGTCCAGAACCCTGGAGTAAGAATTTATGTTTTGCTTTTTAGCTTTCTTTGTATATTTATCAATCTGTCAAGCAAAGTTTTCTTTATAAACAGAAGGCAATACTAAGAATCCTGGTGTTCAAATTTTGTTTAAAATTGCTTCCAACCAATCTCCTAATGTAAGCTTAGCTCTCTTTGATAAAGAGCTGTATCTTCCAAGCGGATTTATGCAGTTTTTTCTACGTTCATAAATACGCTTTTATACATGTAAATGTATCAAAGTTTACTTATGTGGCATTCCTATAGGCTTACAAACCTGTGCGCTTGTCACAAATTTAAATTTGCACAAATGCAATATTGTTTACACATAGCTTTGCTTGATGTTTTGTCTCTGAAAAATTGTAACTTCAGAAATTATCATATCTTTCCTTTGGTGTTAGGCATGGGGGGTAACTCTGGGGAAATGTACCCTCTCGTTGTAGTCTGTTTGGGTTTATGCACAAAGCCAGTGTTTTGCTGGTCATGGCAGGGTGACAGTCAAGTTAAATTTTTCTCTATTTCACAAGAAACTCTAGTTCTTTTTCACTACTCTTGTTCTTTTTTTTATTCTTGAGGGTCTGAACATATTCCCAAACAGCTATGCCTCCACCAGTTCTAGATGTAAACTACTTTATATCTGATAGCCTATCCGACAATGTAGACTTACATAGGAATACCGAGTTATAGACTGCTCACAACTATGTAATTTGTTCGTAATCTTTGGTAAAATGTGGAAATTGTTGGCCTCTGGACTCTCTTTCCCCGTGAAATAGACTTGTTTATGTTTACTTCCAAAATGATACAAAGTACTGCTGAATATGTCCTGAAACACTTGTCAATCAATCATAAAATCATACATAGTTGATTTGATGGATACAATAAACCTGTTATTTAATTAATTCATGTTTTGATCTCCGCATCTAAATCAAATCTTGTCCCAACCCAAATGAAGGGCGTAAAACCCCAATCAACCAAAAACAAGCCTCTACAGTTGTTCTAGACCAGTAGTTTTTACCTAAACACTTCACCACTTACAATTTACTCTAGGAAATCCTGTATGGCTTCTATTTAGCTGACTGCTTCACAAAATATTGTGCAGGAGGGTAGTATATACACGACCTCTCATCTTGCTCTGGTATCTCTGGCTCTGGTTAGTATAAACAGGAGCTCTCTTCTTGCTCATGTACCACTGGATATTGGTAGTATATACTGGAGCTCTCTTCTCTAGGATCAAGTCTGTGTGTCGACCCTCAGCTATCTGAGCTAGTCATGAGATGTGGCTCCAGCAATCGCTGGGGTGGTTTTTACAAAGTTTTCTCTCAGTTTTCCACTGTAATCAGGCTAAGAACTGAGTGAAGTGGACAATCTGTTGTCTTATAACTGAAATACTCTTGAATATGACGTTAATCCCCAATCAAATAAACGATCCTCTTGATCTCTTACCTCTGGCTTTGGGAAGTATATACATGTACAGTTCTCCTCTAGCTCCCATAACTCTGGCTTTGGGTAATAGTATATTTTGATAATCATCCTGTCTTGCACCAACTTCATTCACAGCCATGGAGGAATGGGAGGGAGTTTCCTGTTACTCTGGGGCTTTCCGAGCTAACGGGCAACAAGAAGTCTACCTGTTTGTGATTGTCTTCGCTTGTCTTTGTTTATTGCCAGGGGTGTCAAGGGTGGTTTCCTTCACCCGTTGAACTGGTTTGGCATCCTGGAAGTGAAAGTAACTTAAGTACCTTGCTTAACCCCAATCAAGCAAACTAAGAAAGCATTCACCACCATAGAAGTGAAACAATTTTAAGTACAGGGTTAACATTAATCAAATAACATAAAACTGAACACAAACTGGAGTATGTCCTACATCTTGTGCTTAATACGCAGATATGAATCGAACCACTCCTGTGGCCATTTAATTTACTGTTAATAATCTATGTGCTCCATGTTCATGGTCAGTCATGTTGTATTATTTTACCTTTTTTTCGCCTGCTTTTTGCTACACGTAAATGTCTTGTGTTTTTATTATAATTTAAATTGCAAAATTGTTAACAAATAATATAATTTATTGAAATTTGTGTATCCTTACCCAGAATGCAATTGTAACCCTGCTGGTGCGAAGGAAGTTCCTGGCTACCCATTAGGAGGCTGTGGAGGAGTATCAGACGGGAGATTGTGTGAGTGTAAAGAACGGGTCACTGGGCACATCTGTGACGTCTGTAAACCGGGATACTGGAATCTCAACATCAATAACCCCCAGGGGTGTACAGGTCAGTGTAGGCTCAAATCACCAACCTGTCACTGTGTCACAATTAAAAGAAAAGCCTTTCAAGTGAAATGGATTATCTTGTCATATAAGGGAAATACCTTCGAATCAGACATTAAATCCCAAACAAACAAACAAATGAAATCCATCAACTTTCACAAATACAGGGGGGATAACCAATTTTACAGCATTACGCCATTGCAATTAAGGGGGGATAACTAGTCATACAGCTTAAAGCCACCCTGATCAAATGAAGGCTAACACTATCATACAGCTTCATATAACCTACAACAAATAAATGACCGGGTGCTGTGTCAATGTCAGGTCTTCAGTTTAGAGACTGTTTTACATTTTTTTTAACAATCAATGTGATTATGTGATATTTTGTTGTTGAAAAATCAACTATTGGCGTACAGTTGTAATTATGTTGAATGTTTAATGTAGTTAAAAAGCAATCCCTGATGATGTGTATGTAACTGTGTTTACTTTTAGAATGTGATTGTTACTCTCCTGGTACAATCAGCAGCTCCAGTGTGTGTAATGGCTACACAGGACAGTGTGTATGTAAGGTAGCGGTTGCCGGTAAACAGTGTCGGAAGTGTCGGGATGGTTACTATGATCTGCGGGCGTACAATACATTTGGATGCTCAGGTACAGAATTTTACAACTTTTCTAGTGTACTGTATCAAGGAACAGTGTAAAATAAATGATCTTTCATATAAATCAAAAAATTTATGTAGGTTTGTGTAAGCTTGTCAATTTATATCAGAACAGGTAATCTTTCCCTATATTCCGCCCACAGTTGAGGCTTAGCGGTAGCGTGTGCTCTACCTTATCCTACTCCAGAGTCCGTCTGGTGTCAATCAGTCGACCTCCGGTATATGAGTGTCACAAGATGTGGCTCTAGCAATAACGTCATCTTATACGTGAAATACCCTTGATTACAGTGTTTAACTCCAATCAAACAAACAAAATCTTCTATATGATAACCTTAAGTTATTTATAGTTTACGGACCTTGAGCAATAAGTTTACATGAATCACAGCAATATTCTAATATTTACAGATTGTGACTGTGACATTGGCGGCTCAGTTAGTGGGACGTGTGACAAGACAAATGGTCAGTGTGTATGTAAACCGCGTGTGATGGGTCAGAAGTGTGACCGCCCAATAGCCACCCATTACTTCCCCACCTTACATCAGTATCAGTACGAGTTAGAAGAGGGTCGTACCCCACGGGGGACCAAGGCCAGGTTTGATTACCAGGAAGATATTTTCCCCACCTACTCGTGGAAAGGCTATGTTGTCCTCTCAGCTCTGCAGGTCAGATTTAAAACCATGATAATTCATAATGATACTTACTCCTAAAACTGTGTTCATGCGAGATTTATTAAAACGTTTACGATATAGTTCTTTCAGCTAGTTCTAGTTTATAACATAGGTGGGCTGTTATAGCCTATACAATGGTTTTGGGGGAGGGTTAAAAGGTTGTTTCCTGTCATGATAAGGCTAGTTTGTTCTTCCAACAGGCATCCTATGTGTGCATAGCACTGGAGAAATAACAAATTTCCAAAATAGGAATCATGTTATATTTTATCTTTGTCTTAATGTGACAATATTTCCGTTGAAGTTTTCTGCACTCATTATCTAAGTGATATGACATAAAACGTACACCAATTTACTAAAACTAATAAATATCCAAAGCTATGCCCAAATTTATTTTTTTAAATTTGTATTTAACTTAGAAGTACATGTCTTTGAAATTTTTTTTTTTTTTTTTTTTTACTTAAAGCCGGAAGTACAGGTTGATGTTGACATCACAAAGCCGAGTCTTTATCGACTTCTGTATCGCTATGTCAATCTAAATGAGGACACAGTAAGAGGGGAGGTAATTCTTACCCCAGAGATGACAACAGATGTTCAGCAGACTAGCAGCGTAGTATTCGAACCATCTAGAGTGCCTCGCTTTGTAACCGTGTCAGGAAGTGGAGTTGTCTCTACTTTGGTGCTTAACCCAGGTCGTTGGACAATCTCTGTTCGTTCTCCAGAAAATCTCTTCCTTGTAAGTTTTTGTGTAGCTAAAATTTTACATTTGTGAGACTTTGTGAATTGTGACATGTTAATGTTATATGATATTTCGAATGGCACCAATTCCTTCGTCTGTTTGGGTCGGAACTTCCGGTTGACATTGTGCTTTCAGAAGTAAGGGGCAGCGCCAAGACGATTTGTTTGTTATGTCATTGTATTGCAAATTCAAACATAATACAATTTGTTGGTGTGATATCTTGGGTGGACTGACATGTTTTGTCCTTTGTACCATATTGTCAGCCCTTTGCACAAATTTTACCTTGGCATCGATTTTGACCAAATGTGGGTTATTGAAAAGCTTATAGGCAACACATAACCAATATTTTTTTAGCCTCTTTTCACTGTCTAGTAAGTAATTTCTTGGCTGCCCTGTGTCTGAAAAATCCTATAACATAAACCTGCTATGAAATTAATAATTGTAATTTGTTACAACCCACAAAACGAGTTTGCATGACCCCTCTTTGTTTGGCTAAGGTGCCTTTGTTAGTACCCAAGCTTTCACAATTGGTTATTTTGTTTGCAGGATTACCTGGTACTGTTACCACAGGCTTATTATGAAGCCACCATCTTACAGGATAAAGTTGCTCAACCATGTGCTGTCCCCAATGACCCCGGACCGTAAGTTCTTAATCTAGCATGCAGTAAACTGTTGTTACTGTTTTGGTAAAGTAACGCAGAAAGCTCTATGGAAAATTGGTCACAAACTCGTTTTTCATAAAATAAAGTACACTATTAAACGAAACCCATCCAGAACGTATGCTAGCTGTTCAGGGCCCACTTCTGTTGAGCCTCCTAAGGCTAAGGTGACCTTCAATACTTAAGCTGATACTTGAGAGTAAAATTATCTCCCTTAGACCTTATGCTTAGGGGGCTTTGTTAAAGAGGCTCATCTCTTTAGTTAAGCCCTAAGGGGAAAAAACTAAGGTCACCTTAGCTTAAAGAGGCTTTGTTCATGTTGGCCCATACCACTAGTTCAGCTTTTTGGGGCTGGTTTTGTGCCCTCTGGTTAAGGGCAGTTTGTGTGAAGAGTGGCAAAACTGTCTTTACTTAGCACTGGACGAATGTTAACTTTCCAACATAATCAAAACATTAAGTCGTCTCATTTAAATTGTTTATGAATGTGCTATTGAATTTCTTTATCTCCTCACTCAGGTGTCTTCATTATGTGTACCCTCCCACTACACCTTACCCTAACATCAGAGGAGAGAACGGGTACATTGCCGTCGATCAACAGAGGGTACGCACCCAGCTATTACAAGAAGCTGACGTTCTTCGAGAATTTGGTCTGTCAGCTATGGGTTTGCTGGACAGGAACCAGGTAGGCTTAGTATGAAGTGGCATTGAATGCTAGGGTTCTTAAAATAATTAAACTTCCAATTTAAAATAGCAGTTGTTGTAATATTGATTACATTCTTTGAGAATTTAAGCTGTCAGCTATGGGTTTGCTGTACAGGAACCAGATAGGCTTAGTTTATAGTGACTCTTTGAATGCTCGGGCTAGGGATTAACAATAATCCAGTTGTCAATTTAACATAGCTATTGCTGTAAAATTGTGCGCTTCACTCTGAATGGAGCCAGGAAATGGGACTAGTTACCATTGGTCATCCCTGCAATAAATAAATAAATAAATTGACTAATGATAACTGTTGTTTTTGTTGTTCTCAGCAATCTTTCTTCCTGGATGTTGTTGTTAAAGAGCCCGGGGAGTACATGCTGGTGGTAGATTATTATAATCCCTCAAGAGAATTGGACCAGGAATTAGGCGTTGAGGTGGCGTCAAGAGAGGGCAGGACTAGCGGTGTGCTGAAACTTCTTCAGTGTGCTTACAGGTATGTGCAATCTGCGTCAGGAAACACAGCACCAGAATAATAGGTCTGCATGGGTTCACTGTCTAATCAGTTAACCCGAAGTGTATCAGGGAGAAACTTGATGGGACTCTAGCTGTCCCTGTGTGGTTTTTACGAGGTGTATAGCTTTACGTAGATGTTACTTTTGGCCTAGGACCAAAAGTTATAACCTACCCCAATTACGATAAAAATATTAAACATCCATCGGAATGATATTGTATGTAGTCCAGCATTGATTAAGATAATAAACAAACAAACAATCGAATGTAATAATGCTGCTGAAAATTTCATCCTCACTCTTCATGCTGGATGTTAAATTAGATTAAGATATTGCTCTTTGTAAAAATAGAAATAAATTTATAAGTCCCATGAAAAACTGAATGATTTTGTTTTCATTGACAGGTCCCCATGCCGACAGGTTGTCACAGACCGTTCAGGAATGCCTCTCAAGTTTAACATCAGTTCTGGGTACATATCAACAACATTCACTGGCAATGAGGAAACCAGTGTAGCTATCGTAAGTATTCACTACACAAGACACATTTCTCACAATACAATGGGTGATTTGGAGCTAGGAGTCAATATAATCTGTTTGTCTTGTTTTGTGCCTTGTTATGTGCCTCTTATTTGACAGTTTGTTGACATTGAAGTCTGGGGTTGTTTCCACTGCCAAATCTGTGTAAAAATTGGAATGCTTTGTACACATTATTTATGTTGCGGCCATGGCTCAGTGGTAGTGAATGTGCGGTCTTAACTGAACCGGTTTTAATTTACCTTTCACGGTCTGTCGACCATCAGGTATATTAGCGAGTTACATGTATTGACTTGGCAAATGCGGGGCTGGTTTTTACGACTTTTCCTCCCAGTTTTCCACTGTATTAAGGCTATGTACAGAGTGAAGTGGACAATCCGTCGGCATAAGTGAAATACCCTTGAGTATGACATTAAACACTATTCAAACAAATACCATTAGGCCATTAAAATTCTGACAGATTTTAAATTGCTATGCTATGCTGAAATTGTACAGTTTTTTTTCTGTTTGTTGCAGGATAGTATAACTGCTGTTCCATACAGAGAGTGGGATTTAGCCTTCCTCAGTCCCAGCATTATGTGTATAAGGGTCCGAGGACAGTAAGTGTCTCATTCCTCTCTCTTAATTGATTTATGCCATCCTCCTCATGGGATAGGTGGCCTGCAGGCCTGGCTTAGTGGCTCAGACTACTAATTCTACTTCCGTGTAAGGTCCCTCTGTTGACCATCAGTTATATGAGAGTGACAGGATGTGGCTTCGGCAATAATGTAGGTGGTATTAGCCGGTTTGCTCCTGGTTTTCCACTGTGTACACACAAGGAATAATGTGAAATGGACAATCTGTCACCATAGATGAAATGTGAAAACCCTTGAGTAAAACGTTACACCCCAATCAAATAAACAATCTGTCATAAAATAAGTGAAATACCCTTAAGTTTGATGTCAAACCCCAATCAAAACAAAAAAACCATCTTCAAAGAAGTGAAATACCCTTAAGTTTGATGTCAAATCCCAATCAAACCAACAATAAGAGGATAGTTTTCCCAAAGGGTTGTCTTCTCCTTGACGGTAGTATGTTTCAAGCTTGAGCATACTGTATTTACTTTGTACTGGAGGAACATAAATTATTCAATGGCAAAACTTTTCACTTAAGGGCAGCACGAAGCCATTCTATGTTTTATTGTCTTTGCATGCTTCACTGTCTTTGTTTGCCAGTGACATCCAGGATGGTTACCTTCACCCATTGGGCCATATTTTGAGTGAAGAAAACCTTAAGTACAGCGTTAAAACCTAATCCATCCAACAATCTGATAGGTTGAGTTCAGCTGTGTTTCTGCTGGATGTTTGGAAATTTACAGTCAATATTATATGTTTAATCGACTTGGGCTCAGGATTATTCACCAGTGATATTTATGGCAGTTTGCCTCGTTGGTCGAGTGCTATTTGATCCACTAGTCTGCATAACTAAACACTTGTGGCTGGAAATAGGAATATGCTGTTTTTAAAGAACTTAAAGGAATGTTAATTTTTAATTTGCAAAAATTTGTATGATTTGAATGTATGTTTTATTTGACGTTTGCAGGTGTGTTGATTCTGCGTATCGTAACCCCGTTGGTTCAGTCCGGGTTGATTTTGAGTCTGGATACAATGAAGATATCCGAGCTGAGGATTCCCCACCTGGAATGCTCGACCCCAACACTGGCCTGGTCAAACTGGACAGCACACTAGTAAGGACTTTGTTTATCAATTTTAGGGCTATTTAAGAAATATTTTATGTCGGGCAAAGCAATGCAGTGGGCTGTTCCTTGTTGACACACGAGAATAATTGTACTTTTTTTCTCCAAAGTTTGGGACAGTAAGGTGGGATCTTCCTGTTACCAAGGGATGACTGCTCTAAGGGTTATTAAATGACATCAGGCCTTGTTGATGGTCTATTTGTAATCCACTATTACCGATAGTATTTCGCGATTTTGTATTCTGTCTTTCTTTGTTTGTCGCCAGTGGTGTCGAGGGTGGTTTCCTTCACCCATTGGGCTGGCACGTCGTCATATAAGTGAAATACTCTTGAGTACG
>JARFOD010126679.1:0-13833 GCA_031763545.1 Mopalia muscosa
TGATAGTTGATGGTGAAAGTATAGAGACCTTTGGCCTGTTGGTTGCTGAACATGTGTATGTATGAGATGAATATAGATTGGAACAGAATCCCCTGAAGATGTACATTTATGAAAGTTAGGGACTGTGGGACAATGTTTGGTTATAGTGTGTATTTATAAAAAAAAAACGCCTGTATACAGATATTGACAAAATGGTTGTTGAATGTGTGTAGTATGAAAGAGATTTTGGCACAGCGCTTGTTGAATGTGTGCATTTGTGAAAGTAAGATATTTTGGCACAATGATTGTTGATAGTGTGCATTTAAAAAACTCTTGCAAAATGGGTGTAGTGTGAAAGAGATTTTGGCACAGGGCTTGTTTAATGTGTGAATTTGTGAAAGTAAGATATTTTGGCACAATGATTGTTGACAGTGTGAATTTTAAAAAATTCTTTCAAAATGGGCACCATGATTGTTGAATGTATGTAGTGTGAAAGAGATTTTGGTACAGCACTTGTTGAATGTGTGAATTTGTGAAAGTAAGATAATTTTCAAAATGATTGTTGATAGTGTGCATTTAAAAAATTCTAGCAAAATGGGCACCATGATTATTGAATGTTTGTAGTATGAAAGAGACTTTGGCACAGTGCTTGTTGTATGTGTGAATTTATGAAAGTTAGATAATTTGGCACAATGATTGTTGATAGTGTGCATTTAAGAAATTCTAGCAAAATGGGCACCATGATTGTTGAATGTGTGTAGTGTGAAAGAGATTTTGGCACAGGGCTTGTTGTATGTGTGCATTTATGAAAGTTAGATAATTTGGCACAATGATTGTTGATAGTGTGCATTTAAAAAATTATAGCAAAATGGTCCCCATGATTGTTGAATGTGTGTAGTTTGAAGAGATTTTGGCACAGTGCTTGTTGTATGTGTGCATTTCTGAAAGTTAGATAATTTGGCACAATGATTGTTGATAGTGTGCATTTAAAAAATTCTGGCAAAATGGGCACCATGATTGTTGAATGTGTGTAGTGTGAAAGAGATTTTGGCACAACAGTATGTGTGCATTTGTGAAAGTAAGATATTTTGCCACAATGATTGTTGATAGTGTGCATTTACAAAATGGGCACTATGATTGATGAGTGTAGTACATAAGAGATTTAGGCACAGCGCTTGTTGAATACATGTATATGCATTTGTGAAAGTTAGATATTTTGGCACAATGATTGTTGAAAGTGTGCATTTGTAAAATTATGGCGAAATGTACACCAAAGTTGTTGAAGGTGTATAGTATGAAAGAGATTTATGACAGGGCTTGTTGATTGTGTGCATTTGTGAAAGTTAGATAATACGGCAAAATGATTGTTGGCACAAGGATCGTTGGACATTTATGATGTACGGAAATATGGCTAATGTAAGCAAAAGGTTTATGTATTTAAAATAATACAGAGCTTTAACAAATGCAGGATGAACATTTTAGATTTCTAAAATTCTATATAGATGTGACCATTGATTTTAGATTATGTGTATTTACTATTTATGAAAGAGAAATTACCACAATGCTTGTAGGATGTCTGTATTATGAAAGAGAAATTAACACAATGCTCGTTGAATATGTGTATTTATGAAAGAGAAATTACCACAATGCTTGTAGGATGTCTGTATTATGAAAGAGAAATTAACACAACGCTTGTTGAATGTGTATTTTTGAAAGAGAAATGACCACAATTCTTGTAGGATGCCTGTATTATGAAAGAGAAATTAACACAACGCTTGTTGAATGTGTGTATTTTTGAAAGAGAAATGACCACAATTCTTGTAGGATGCCTGTATTATGAAAGAGAAATTAACACAATGCTTGTTGAATGTGTGTATTTATGAAAGAGAAATGACCACAATGCTTGTAGGATGTCTGTATTATGAAAGAGAAATTAACACAACGCTTGTTGAATGTGTGTATTTATGGAAGAGAAATGACCACAATGCTTGTTGAATGTGTATATTTATGAAAGAGAAATTACCACGCTTGTTTGAATGTGTGTATTTAAGGAAGAGAAATTGCCACAGTGCTTGTTGAATGTGTTTCTTTATGAAAGAGAGATTACCACAACCCTTGTTGAATGTGTGCATTTGGGAAATAGAAATTACCACAAAGCTTGTTTGAATAAGTTTATATGCATAAGAGAAATTCGCTCCACACTTGTTGAATGTGTGCAATTATGAAAACACTGATTGTTGAACATATACCTTTATAAAAGTATAGATATATTCGACCAATGATCGTTGACTGTGTACATTAATGAAAAATACAGAATTTGACACACCGATAACTGAATGAGTGTATATTAAAGTTGTAGAAACCGGTACATTGATTTCTGGGGATGTATATATAACATTTGACAATAAGTTTTTGGATGTGTACATGATGTACTCACGGAGTGAAGCTACCCACAGGGATTGCAATATTCCTAAGCCAAAGGTTATATGTGCTACTTACGCGACACCACACCTGTTCAACTTCAATGTCACGAGTCCATGCCAACAGAAGCTGTTGTAGAAATAACGTGAAGATAACTATACATCTAAGAAAACGTTTATCTATAAACTATTTTACCAAGTTAAAGAAGCGCTATTACAAAAGTAATAAAAACGATGTAATTTCTTAAAATACTTGAAAGACGTAGGAGAAGAAGTGTAGGCCCTATACATTGCAGAGATCAATGAGAAGGCTAGAAGAGAAAATGTGCTGTTAGTTTACCTCATTGTTCCAATCACAACGGGTGAAATTACACCAGCTATCAATCCTCTGAAACAAAATAAGTCACCGGGACTTGGCAGCGACTCTAATAGAATGCTGATTGAAAAATGTTGGTTCATTATTGCCTATTTTGCCAAATCTTTTCAATCGGATTGCTTAGTCTGGTACCTGCCCTACTGAGTGAGCTAAAGGAATTATTTTGCCACCTCTATATTGGCATTAACTCAATGCTACTGGAAAGACAATGCAAAATTGTGGATTAATGAGGAAAGTTAAGATGCTTTATCGTTTATAGTTCAGTTAAATTCTGCCGTTTCCTTCACTCGTAAAATTTACGTTTCACTGCCATTAAATAAAACTTTTAGTTATTTCTTTCGACTTGTTCTACGCCAAAGACCCTCATTACTATATAGGCCCTATTATAAGTTATAACATTTCTGGACATTTTCCATGTACCACGTGAACAAAACGTGCCTCCTGGTGACGTTTTCCCAATGGGCTTAATCTCGCGAGATTTTCGTCGCTGTGGTCTTAGTACGTTCGGCCGTGATAGATGTATTAAGATGCATCGCAATCATACATTTTGGTCCCCGAAAACCTATTTACCAGCGTTAGTTATTGCCTTCACTTTCAGTAAATGAGGGCATATATGTGCATGGCTTTCTAAAATACACAAATATAGTTTATACCCCGGGTGTAGGCCTACACTTTATTCTCTAAACCCTAAAGAGATAAATAAAGAAAATAAAATCTAAACACAGCCCAATATTTTATTATAGTTGATTTGAAAGAAGAAAATAAAATCACGTCATACAGGCATCGATGACATCCGAGGTGATGCGCGCAGTAGATTCGAGGACCTACGATTCTACCTTATTTTGGGGTTCACTGTTGGTTATATATATGGTTAACAGTTTCCATTCTGGATCTCTGACAAACAAGAGGCCAAAGCTACATACATCGCTATTTATTAGTTTGTGTCTGAAAAAAACATAAGCAAAACCGGTTCGCCTCCAAAATGCCCACGGACGACATCAGAGTCCGACTACAGTATAGCATGTGCTATATAATGACGGTAACTGGATAAAAATCAGACACCTGTCTTGGAATATTTGCTTTCACCCTGTGATCGCACGGGGTCAGATAGGTTACAAGTTAATGACTAGCCTTCTGGATAGATTCAGACGATTGAACTGTTAAACGAAACCATTGGTAATGTTAGCCCGTAATGACGTTTTACCTTCCCCATTTTCTTTTGGTTACATGTCAGGTATCAACATCATAACGCGATGCCTCATTATTCTGGAAGGAACCTACTAGCAATCTTCTGGGAAGGAGGTACGTCTCGTTTCACATTGAAACATGCATTTCGTTTGAAATGAAAAGAGAATTTATGAATATTTGTGGCTGGTTGATGTGAAAATACTGACAACAAGGTATCGGAAATGACTGTTATCGATATTTTATGCCACTAGGCGCCTATGGACCCGATTTTGAGGCCGGTGGCTGCATGGAAGGATTTATCGCAGGGACTGCAGGCATCGCGTCTTCAAGGGGCTCTGAAGGTCCATTTTGTTCCTGTGGTACATATTGTAATAGTAATGAGGGTCTTTGTCTTTGATGCAGATCAATTCGAAAGAAATAACTAATTGATACCTGAGCATGGCCAAAAGAAAATGGGAAAGGTAAAACGTCATTTAGGGCTGGGGCTATGTAGAGTTTTTCTTTAAAGAGGAATCCGATGTGTTTAATATTATAAAAATAAGGTACTTTGTAATGTGACCCAAGGCGAACTTTTAAACTTATAATTTTTTATTGCATATTTTTAAAGACAACCATCTGTATTACACTTGCGATGGAAAAAAGCACAGCCGTTAATTAATTAATTTTAAAATCTGAACTGGCCTCATTGTTCCAAAACGCGGTAGTTATATCATCTGATCGGGGCCGTCCCATATTGCCTGCACTGGTGGAGGCTTTCATATAAAGCCGAAAGGGAGGGTTTCGTCCCCATGCGAAACAACAACAACGATCAACCAGTTGTAGGCCATACAGGTCAACCTGGTACTAAAAACTGGATTTTGTAAAACCGCATGTCAGCTGAAAACATGCTAAACGTATGTATTACCCAAAGAGTTATTTTAGATATGTATACATTGCGCTTGAATGACCAAGCTTGTGTATACGCCGTGTTGTTACAGATGCCTTCTAATGCATCCATAAGCAAACGGACACAGTTAGTGACCGAACCTGATTTCGAACAATGACGTCAGTCCCGCCCGTTAAATTAACTAATTAAAGTCTATATGCTTACTCCACTGCAAGTGCAAAATGGACTTTGAAAATAAGCAATAAAAATAATATGTTTAGGTCGAAAAATAATTGCCTTTCCATTTAATGACTCCAGTGTGATTACCAAATCCATCATATTAATTTTTAAAAATGAACCCGTGCAATCAATATAAAAGGTTTTAGACTTGCACAGACAACATTAGTAAACTAATAAAACAGATCAACGTGGAATCGTTGGAACGAGTAATTCGAGAATGCTCTTATCAGGAATAGTATCGATCTAAGAAAATGAGTTTCATATGAAATAAATGAAACATGACAAGAAAAAGGGACACAGGTGTGGAAGGATCCAGTAGGCGGGACATTGCGCAACTAGCCGTCATGATTTTCAATGAATTATTCATAAGCCTGCTAGTCTCAAAAGTAATTTTTTAATGGAAAAACATGAAGACAAAGCTAATGTTGGCTGATAAACAGTCCGATTAATATTAATGAGTGAATGATGATTGGAAAAGACACGAAGTAACTACAGGCCCACTAGATATATCCGTATTTAGTCTTTAGAAATGATGTCAGACTTGGTAGAACGATCTACGGTCTCTGTATTTGAAAGCAAACTGTTTGGAACAACTCCTGGGACCATCGTCCACATATCTGGCCTGGGTTAGAATACACACGTCACAGCACACATCCATGTTGTAGACTCTCCTGCCGTAAGCCTCTTTACACCGCCAACACCCCAATATACAGGAGCGGTGAGCACGTCTGGAATCACATAGGCCGTTAACATAACTCTGAACAAAACCAATCATCACCAGGAAGACAAGCACCAAGTACCTGCTGTACTTCATCTGGAAATCAGAAGGAAAAAAAAATGTATGGAAATTATAAACAATTAAATTTGTATGGTTAGATTATCCACTCTGTATCTATTACCTGTCTAATAATTACCCCCAAAAAGGTCAATAAAGATATTCTTGGGTGTTAAGTTTCTTGGGTGGGATAGAGTATTCCAAAATGCAATTATTTAGGTAATTTTAATTAATTGTAACCCGATTTATGACAACGAAGATACGTATTCTACACTGAGACCACTGTCAGCTTTATAGTTTAACATTATATCAAAAGTCTATTAACTAGAAGTATGCAACTGCCATATAGTAATGCCCACGGCATTGTCGACCAAAAAGAACGGCGACGTCACATTTCAGACACGAGTCTTTTTTAATTTCATCCCTGATCAGCCACTACGTATAGCAATTGTTTTCGTTTGGACGACTGGCCTCAATATTTATTGATTTAGTTTCCGTTTATGGTCTTTTTAGCATGCACATATTGCAATGGGTAAATGCGTTTCGTTTAGTAAGCAACCTTAAGACCGAGGAATGCCAGAAGTTTCCCATAATGCACAACTTTTATAGCTGCGTACGTTCTACTCGGTTTATTGTGTGCTAAGTCACATGATACGTTATGGCAGGAGACTCAGTCCCCGATGCCGGTTAACTTAATATATGTATGGCAGTTGCATACTTCTAGTTAATAGACTGATGATATCGATAATGTTCTGGGCTTTAGTAAAAAACAAATGCCTTTTAGTCTGTGCATATCTTTTATATATTTTTTTAGTCAATGATAGGCCTACTGATTCATTTTGAAAATATTATGGCTTATCCAGTAATTCTAAACACGACTGTGGTTTCTCATTTTACAGTTAAAACTGGCGACAAAATTGCTAGAATATACTTATTTTTAAAACCCCGGTCTCAAAATTCATAAATGATGCAAATATTTATGCATTACGAGAAATTACGGAATATAAAAGTTCTGTTCTCCAAAACAGATTATGAATGCTGTTACCGACTTTAAAATTAATGATTATAAAAGTTAAGTTCTCAAACAAAATAGATATTAATATTAAAAGCTGTTCCGAAAAATTACTGAATATAAAATTAGTGATTATAAAAGTTTTGCTCTCCAAAATAGATATTAATGTTAAAAGCAATATTGCGAGAGACTAGTTATACATATTCTGTTCTCCAAAAGAAAAAAACGATCATATTGATCATAAAAGCTGATCCTTTTAATAAAAGAAATCACTGGTGTAAAAATCTGTTGTTCTTCAAACCACAAAAAAAAAAACAGATGACAAAAGTCTTTATTCTCAAAGTCACAATAAATTACTGATGTTAAAAGCCGTTGTTCTCAAAACCACAAGAAACTACTGATGTTAAAAGTTGTTGTTCTACAAACCACAAGAAATGAATGATATAAGCCCTTGTTCTCCAAACCACAAGAAATTACTGATAAAAGCCCTTGTTCCCAAAACCACAATAAATTACTGATGTTAAAAGTTGTTCCACAAACTATAAGAAATGACTGATAAAAGCCGTTGTTCTCCAAACCACAAGAATTTACTGATGATAAAAGCCGTTGTTCTCCAAACTACAAGAAATTACTGATAGTAAAAGCCTTTGTTCTCCAAACCACAAGAAAATACTGGTGTGAAAAGCCGTTGTTCTCCAATCCACAAGAAATTACTGATAATAAAAGCTGTTGTTCTCCAAACCACAAGAATTTACTGATGATAAAAGCCATTGTTCTCCAAACTACAAGAAAATTACTGATGTTAAAAGCTCTTTTTCCCGACAACAGAGGATATTACTGATGTTAAAATGCTGATGATAAAAGAATCATGTTCTCCAAACCACAAGAAATTCCTGATCTTAAAAGCTATTGTTCCCCAATCCAAAATAAATTACAGATGACAAAAGATCAAAAATAAATAACTATTGTTCACCCAACAAAAGAGCGCTTTGTGAAACGAACTCCTGTGGTTACCTATAGAAATATCCCAAAATAACGTAAATACTGTTTCGTTCACTCTTGAACGACACAAAGTTATTTTATTGCCATCAGCTTTGAGAACTGTGTCCATCAGAGGGAGTAGTGAGTGTCTACCTTCAGCATTTACTAATGGAAATTTGGAGTCTTACTCTGAGAGCCGTGGGTTCGATTCCTGGACGAGTACCAGCCAGCGACATTTACTGAACTAGAATATGTTCTAACTCATCCCAATACAATGAAAATACTGCAACACAAATCATCCTCTATGCTCACAAAAGCCCTCGGTTTCCAAACTATTAAAACGCTGCTGACTACATTTTTTGTGTTAACGAAAGTCACTATGCCACAAAACAAAAGCTCATTAAAACAATTCAACAACATTCTTGTGGCTATTAATATCACAGAATTACCCCGTCATACTCATGGACTGCGGAATTGTAGGCCTACAAGAATAGAACTATATATTATTTAATGCTAAAATTATTTATTTGTTTGGACAAATAAACCAGAAATTGGTGTGTGTGAAGGCTAACTATTGCTCAATTACCAAATAGTATAATGACAATGGAAATTATATGACCCTATAATTGATGTCACGGTGATTACCAATACACAAAGTGTCAATCTCAGGTCATATATATGAATACAATGAACCACCTGAAAGCTTTTAACGTCGATCTAAATCCTCCTCCTCCTTAACTAATAAAAGGCAGGCCTATTCACTACCCTACGTTTTTTATGTAACTCTCAGGATTTGTGAAAAGTGAGAAAAAAATAAGCCCATGCGAATTATATTTTTTTCGATATTTTTTAGCTGTTGAGCTGGCAAATAGATAAAGATGGATACAGCCAAAAAAATTCAGGTTTTCTGAGATCTGTTGCTTTTAAACTGAATGGGAAGTAGACTTACCTTGAAGTTGAAAAAAACACACGGCTGTTTCTTGCTTGAAAGTTTTCATCCAAATTTTTTATGTAAGACCTGCTTTGAGCCGTTGAAGTAATCAACTAATAGGAAATATGGTACTGAAGGACGCTACTCAATTCCAACCTGATCGCTGTTCAGATTTTGTCAAGTCTATTTTGCACACTGTCAAATAACACTTTACAGTTGGAAACCTCTCCCATAATGCACGTCACTCACTAAAATATGCTCGTTTTTGCAGCTCTCTCTTGGGATATGAAAGCACCAAAGCATGCTGCTTGATGTTCCATTCATTCCTCGCTTAACGCCAAACATACCTTCCATGTGCTCGGACACCTGCGGGCTTAATTCCGTTTAGATGTGAATCGCAGCCAGGATTTCAGCACTTCGTTGAGCATCAATACCGACACCATTATAATCACATGAGTGATTTGCCTGGCTCTAAATATGCCATTAGTCCACCGACGAAAAGCTGTTAGGACAATTACTCGCCTACCTTGGTGCAGATTTTATTAATATTGGACAAATGTGTCCCATTCAACTAACAATGTTTTGTTACAGATAGTGATGGAGTGTTTGTCGATGGACAAGGATGGCCCTTTGATTTTTCCGGAGCCGTGAACCGACTGCTGTTAACATGCTTATCATTCCGTTTCATTGAAGTAAAAAACGACAGTTGACAACTGCTCATTCTACGAGTAATTCGCTGTTATTTTATATCAGTAACTAGATTTCAGCTTCCCTAGTGAATAAACTAATCAATTATTTAGCAAGATACTTTTGTTTTAGGAACACTTTTTTCTAGTTGCATTATCTGGCAAGCATATATGCTTTTGAATGAGATCGACTCGGAGATCATCGAATGTTCATATGCCTATGCCATCTCGGACCATTTTGTAACCATCAAGTACAATCTAGCTTTTTGACGCAGACTGGGAACATTGGGATAAGCCCGCATCATTATTGTCGTTCTAAGGTGCTCTCCATTTACAATAAGCCAAAAGTGCATAAACATTTGAAAATGGGTTATGAAGGTCGACACATATTTGAACAATTTTATTCATTTAACAATGATTAAACTTGATAGTATATTTATAATTTGTTTGTTTGTTTGATTTGGGTGACTGATATCTTTAAAAAGGCATGCAACTGGATTGATGTACAGCTGAATGACAACAAAGCGTAGTCCCTGTGTATTTATACAGTTGTAATTTGTCTTGCTACGACCGCACAATTTACGCTGTATTAGCGGATATCACTACATGTAGACATTCAAAACGGCACTAGCTTTATGACCAAGCGGGCTGTACGTAAGGCATGGTGGTTAGCCCGCATCCGGTTTATAAAATGATCTTGGACGTCAAACGATCATTATGACATGTAGTGTTTCTGAGTCACCTGTCAGAAGGCCATAGTCCGCGTTATGTATAATTTTCATACTCTTCATCTTTTTGGGATTCAGAATCTAATTACAGGTACTCCTGGACTAAATTATCGGAGTTTAAAGCCATACGAATTCATGAAGAATAATGTGCAAACGCTGTTAAATAAGCAATGTACGGTTTTAATGCATATTTCCACATATATCACGTTTGAGCGTAGTGATGATAAATTAACGCTGTAAAGGTTATTTTGCGACGTTTAGCTAATTGGGGTCGATTGCGTGTGACCAGAATTGCCCTATATAGAATGAATTAATTCTTCAATATATCTTCTTCGTATGGGGAACATATACTAAAATATATCAGTGTCATTTGGCCATTTGGTGATCCAGACAATGTAACATACCTTGTATCCACTGGGCTTCAATTGGGAACCAGGTAAAGCGCTAACAAATACAAAATTCCATTTGTTTTCCAATATGACCAGCCAAGCACCCAGTTTGCTAGTCTCCTTTTACAGGAATATCATAATCTTGTACCTAAAATGTCTTTTCCTCTCTAACAAAGACCCATCATAGCTTGCATACAAGAGAAACAAAAATCTAAAAGACTAACTGGTTAAGGCGAAAAGTCCCTCTGTATCAGTCAGGTTGTAACGCATTCTTTTAAACAGGCTTATTCATTGGTTAATTTTTAACAATATTTTATACATCATATTAGTGGTCGTCATATATAAAAGACGTCCGAGCCATGGACTTTACGCAATAAATGTGAACGGAGTTACAACACATCTCCCTTTCCGAGAACAATGATTTGTAGTTATGAATCAAACGGCTTAAAGCTTAATATCCATTGTTTTACAAAATGTCCTCAACTTGGTTATTTAAAATTTAACTAAATTCAAACAAATCTAGCCGGCGTTTCACATAAAACATTGGTCTTATCTTTTCCAACTACAAAGTAAAACAATGTTGGGAAAACTCCCAGGAAAACTGAGTATACGATTAACAGTCACTTGACAGTCTATAAATTCAAACATTTTAGAGGCTATGAAAGTGTACTGGCCCAGATGATGTTCTTTTGATACACTTCGGTTGCCGATGAAATACCAAAGGAAACCCTGTTAAACTTGAATCGTCCAAAATGCATGGGATTATGAATGTGGTTAACTGTGCTGACCTAGGCGACAGCGGTAGTTGCCAAGTACCGGAATTAGCATCCAGTTTGCTAAAACAAATTGAACTGTTACTTGTGCTAAGGTTTCATCTACTGTGGGAAGTAGATGGGCCTATCATTGAACATTTTCTTTTAATTTTGTAAGATCTACACAAGTCCTCGTATTGGCCGATTGTTTTGGGTACCACAACCATGTCAGCGTACCATTCGGTTGGGTATCAACTTTTGAAATGATTCCTAAGCTTGTTTCAAATGGTAACCGTGGCAGGGAAATCCGACGTTGAGTAAACGCTGCGTGTGGTACCGTACGACATTTGTTAAAAAACATATTCCAAGATGGGTTTTAAATCAGATTGAAAGTGACTCAATTACAAAGATAATACTGCAAACTATCGGTATAATAAATCCCGCATTTTTCTGACGCTTAGAATTTGTTTTATTCGCTTACAAACTTGCTACTATCCATACAAGTCACTTGAGCTGTGACCTAGACAGGGGAAACTCCATTCGGTAAAATCTGTGCTGGATAATTGTTAACTGTAACACATTGTTGCATAATGGCCTTGCCGATTACACCGTAAACATAGAGCGCCCTTTGCAGGGCAGATTTATAAAATGACGAATCTGTACTAGTGAAAGGCACAACTACACTGAATGGTTAATGTGCCTACCAAGTTTAATTAAGGCAGTTTTCGAGTTCTGCTACGGAAACAAAATATACTGATTATAGCCCAACATTGTTTCCATAGAAATAAGAAGACCTTGAAAAATGGCGAAATCATCGTAGCACTAAGGCATAGCTAAATCGATGGTGAGTGTATCTACCAAGTTTCACAAAGATAGACCTTACAGGTGTTGAGTTCTGCCCCGGAAGCGGACCGGAGTCATCCAGACGAACAGAAATTGAAAAAAGGATGAATCCGTTAAAGCGATACTCCGGGCTGCAATAAAATGCATATAGGTAAAACGAGCATCATTTCATTGTCCAATTATGCCCTCTGTCATAATCCCTGTTTATTTAATAATAAACTGTATTATAAAGCTCAATTAAATAGAGAATATTGCACAGTGAATTTCAAGATGTGATTTTGGGTCATGGGCTGTAGATAGATTGATGTATCTGTATAGGAAAAAGAGAAACATTGTTGCAAATGTTGCAATCAGCCAACACAGGTCAATGACTTGTTTACATGTACATACCGAATTTTCTAGAAAGCTATACTGGCCCACTTTTCACTGTTTGTCTCTGTTTGTTTACTTACATTTTTTCTAGTACTTTCTCTGACACAGAACTTATTGTTTTGAAATATTTTGATTGGGTAAAATTATGTTTTCTGTGTTGTAATTCTAAAATTTAATCTGGAAAGTTCTGCATCTCCCTATATAAGTGAGATTGTTTGTATGATAGGGCATCAATCAAAAGCCATTCACAAGCCAGTCTAGAGGTATGTAAACTGATCAAATAATTGGACAGCATTTGTACTTCATTGAATGTTGAACCTAGCCTGAATATCTCTGTGAGGAGATTACTACCGGTATATGTACCATATCAAGGACTTTGTATTAATTATCCTATTGAGGATAGTTATTTTCGACACCATCACTCTGAGGATTAGGTGATCGCCCTGATGAGGATTTAATTGGATGAATTCCGAATTCTACACCTTGGAACTGTGTATCTAAGGATGTGCTGTAGACTTTGAAGAAAATGCAGATTGTCACAACAGATCGGTTTTTGAAGTCAACAAATTTGCGTCTCAGTGATCGATCCTTTTTTCAGCTTTCTGGTGTAAGTAATTGGTCATTGGACAAAAACTGCTCTCATTCACCTTTCAAAGGTATAAATGTTCTGTTTATCAGGCAGTTGAACACTATTTAAATCATTATCAAACCGCACCAAGAGGATATTGAAAAGATAGTTGCGAAATGGCTGATAGGTGTTAGAAACAGATAGGGAAACTGTGCCATGGAAACTGTGCCAGGAGAACTGAAAAGAGTTCCACATAATTTCACAAGCCCATACAATGTGGGCCTCTATTCCTGTATTATTGAAGTCCCTCCAGTGAGTGTCTATTCTAAAAATAGAATCATTTAGATGCTTATGGGTATGGTGTTTTCTAACTAACAAATGAGTATGGTGGGTTGTAATAAAGCCCGAAATTCCTTAAGTATCAAGATTAAGGATTTGAACTTTGGATGACAAGTGTTTTATTTCATTGTTTGAACTTTTGGTAGTTGAATACTGAATTTTGTTTCTGAAAACACCAGCTAACTATTGTAATCGATTCTCATACATGTATACTTTTTTAAGTAAATTATTCTCCAAAGGGTACTGTGCTATATATAGAGATTATATGTACAGTGCGTGATACGTGAAGATATAGCAGCTGGAGTTGACTGAGAGATTGATAATCTGTTTATCATATACCTTCAATGTCTCTTGAAAAAAATCTTTTTGGCAAACAATTTTGACAAACG
>JARFOD010126690.1:0-14087 GCA_031763545.1 Mopalia muscosa
ATATCCAGTAGGACAGATACATTTATAAGATCCATCTGTATCCACACAATATGCTATGTCATCACACTCGGCTGTCTGTGCGGCACACTCATTCACATCTATGGGAGAAAAAATACCATGCGAGTTAGTACATAATGATTAAATGAAAATCAATGGCTATCTATAAATATAATCTGTAAATCAATTTAAAGAACATGTCAAACTCTGGACAGTCAGGTCACAGAGGTTTCTGGCCAGTGGCGTTATCTTTGAAATTAAACACAATGCAAAGATAGAACTATTCATATTTTTTGTGGCACAAACAAATATAAATTTTAGCCATAAATCTTACAAAAGTGTATGTTTTGTTCTCTGTAAGATGACATACACTGTAGGTATAAAACAGGTGTGATATTTAGAACTTACTGTAACAGAATCGTCCATTGCCCTCATAACCTTCTCTACATGTACACGTGGAGCCGGTACTAGCATCGTATTCACAGTCAGCATTCTTATCACACAGATCTGGACAACGGTCAATGGCTGAGGAAAAAAAAAATCAAATGAATAGAAAGTTTTCTTTAGTTTGTTAGTTTTGTTTAATGCTTTGTTTTACCTCATGTCAAACTGCTTAGTTCTGATTGGTCAATAAAATGCAGAGGGGCATAAAATCAGACCTTGTTTAATTTGTGTTGATCTGGTGTATTTGTTCACCACTGATGAAACTGTCCCTAAACACTGGAATGAGTTAACCATGAGAAGAATTGAACATCAAATTTGTCACCTCTTGTCAATGTCTATTTCGCGGCTTGCACTCAATAGACATCAGACTTCTTTAAAATAGATTGGTTACTCCATAAACAAATTATTCTCTGTTTTGGTGAGTTAATGTCAAATTAAATAAATGTAATCTGTATATTCATTATAACAAAACAAGGAACTATCAGAGAAATAAACAACATATCAGTGAGATATTGATATTTGTGTTACAGTATCGCAACTATGAAAATATGACTTTTGGTATTTTCACTGTAGATGGAACAACAACAAACAAACTCTGAATTATCCGCCCCTGCTAGATCAGTAACTAGGTTTATGCTTTAGTGGAACATTAAATATAGTTTGGTATAAAATTAAAATAAAATGTACTGTCCCTAGATGAATATGATAAATATTTAATTTCCTGTGATGAGAAAAATGATATTTGGACTTGTGGATTCTCCACTCATGAAATCAATTTGCTGATAACACGGGATGAAATATTCATCATATCCAGCAACAAACAGTAGATATCCTCTAGTTTTTTTAACATTATACATGGGAAGTGCTGAAATCTGGCTATAATTCATTAGCCTTTCCCTTAAACATCTCAGTTGAAAATGGAAGTTGTTTTGAGTATTGGCCCCTCCAAAAACAAATCAGCCTTTATAAGCTGATAAAGTACTTACCAATACATGAAGCATCATCCACTACTTTGAACCCAGACTTACAAACACACTTCTCTCCATCCGCTCCTTTCTGGCAATACTGGCCAGCTCCACACTGTTTAGCGCAGCCAGGATCATTAGTTTCTAGAAGAGAATTCGCATTGGTTATTCAACAAAAAGCTATCTATTAAAACAAGCTCTAAGTAGTTCTCAGGTCCCCCACTAAAGGCTAACAATCCAGTAAATCCCCTTTTCTTACTTAAATATGAGAGCCTTTTCTGGGGTGCGGCTGAGCCCCTCCACTTGTGAGCAGTGCAGACATTCTTTTAGAGGGGGTGTAGGGTAATGTGGTTATTTGGGTGAGCATGCATTCGTGCTGTCTGTAATTTTACTTTGGTGGAAAGCAAGCCCATCCATTATTGCAAAAGAAAGAACCTTCAACTAAAATCTTAATTTCAAATGTATTTGTTGTTACAATTTGTGTTCAGAACCCATTTATTTATTTATTTATTTATTCATCCGATGTTAGATCAACAGATAAAATCCCAATTATAGATTGTTGGCCAGCATTATTGTGGGAAGAAAACTGGGTAGTAAATTAACCCATAAACCCACGACCTTCCACTGGTTGCCGGCATACCAACCCACATAAGGTCAGCAGGAATCAAACCCGTGACACCAGATGTGGAGGGATATGTGGACCAGAACATATACACTCACTAGAGCGTACACTCTAGACCATTCCGCCACGGAGGCCCTATCCATGCATTGTCTTAACAAAATAAATTCCAAGTTTCAAGTTAATCAGTGAATCAAGTTCACATAACATAGGCATGAATATTGAGAAATTATTCAATGGCAGACATTAGTTTTACAAAATTTGGTGAGATTCAATCACATATGTTATCGTAAAGGCAAGAAGCTATATTACAAATTATATCAGTCATGTTGTCATACGGAATTGGGTGAAATTCAATCCTTTCCATTGTCTTACAGGCAGGAAGCTATACTTTTAATATAAGTTTGAAATTAATCCCTGAGTCTTTTCTCTACTTATTATGTTCACAACACATTCAGACTTGAATATTGTAAACTTATGAAAAAACATCCATTTTGAAAGACAAAATTTGATTAAAAGCAATCCTATTTATCCTCTTAGCACTAGGAAGCTACATCATAGTTTGAAGTTAATTGGGGAATTTGTTAAAGCTAGTGTGTTCACAAACATTTGTGACAGACAGACTATAGTAGGAGGGGAACAAAAAAGACAAAGTTGAACACTGAACTGGATGCTATCAACAATTCATCAACATACCAACACATGTCCGACCATCTCCTTCATATCCAGGCTTACAGGAGCAAGTGTAACAGCCATCCTCGTTAGAACAAATACCAAATCCTGAGCCGTCAGATTTCTCATCACAGTCATGGGTTCCAATCTCACATTCATCAATATCTAGAAACAGAAATGATCATGTAATAAATATCAGGGACTCAATCAAACAAGTTGTGAAGTACCTGGTACAAGAGTAACAGACTATGTTGTTACCATAGTTACAAAATTCTGAAACAGTCATTACAATATTTTTTTAAAATTTATTAATAGTTCATATGAGATATTTCTTTATTATGCCACGCAACAAAATTACTCAGTTGATATGTTAATCAGATGCAGTTTTCAGAAACATAAATAAAAATGACAAAAAGAGTCTGTCGATACTGAAATTGCTGACTGATAATAGTTTTAAGCCCAGTGCCGGATGTCAGGTTTAAACAACTGGCAGCATGGGACAAGACATGTATTCTGACTCAAAGCAACTGGCTTACGCACACTTATTCCCAGTCAACTTTCACTTGTTTCAGTACACTTTCCAGGGACTGGAAGAATCCAGTTGCTCCCTGTGCCACTGGCAGTGTGTGTGCAATCAACCAGACACAGTTTTCAAATTATATGTTAAAATAATATTTATATATTTTTATATGAAATCTATGTACCTTATGTTATGAGGGCTACAGGGAAGAACAAATTTTAATCGGACTAATTTTTTCCTTGTTAAATAAAGATATTATTATTATTCTTATTAAGTTTGGTGATATTGGTGATATCGATTTTGGTGATATTGAGTTTCATGATGTTGATGATATTGAGTGGGATGGTGTTGAGGATAGTATAATAAACATTATAAAAAGAAAATTACCAGTCAACACAACTGATTGACTATAACCAACCTTTTCATATTTCTTAAAATTGACAAAGCTAACACCTTTAATATAAATAATAAATTATTAAATTAAATGGAGATCTTCAAAAGCAAGAGAGAATGTTTGATATTACCTGCACAGTAGTCACTTTCAGCATCGTATTGATAGCCTACTAGACAGAGACACTTGTAGGAGCCAGGAGTGTTGTAACAAACCTGGTCAAAGCCACAGATCATCCAGTCTTCACATTCATCAATGTCTGAAAAACAGTCAGTTCATAAGGTATATCTGCTTAAAAGTATTATAAATATCTTCTGAAAAGATTGGTTGAATGGTTTCAAAGGAAAAGATGTTGACCAATCAGAGCTTGGGAAACCTGTATCCTACATGTGGAGATATGAAATAAATATCTTATGGCTGTGATAAACTGAAATTCCTCATTATTGAGATATATAAATATAAGGAACTGTGAATTACTGCCCATGGAACTTGAACTAGAACTTCATAGTTGTTGAGAAGAGTTTTACCTTTACAGGCATACGGTCCATCTGACTCCAAACCTTCCCCACATTCACAGTGAAAGGCTCCATTGCCATTGTCTACACACTCAGCTAACTGACCACAAGCAGTCGGGGAGTCACATCCGCTGGGAGAATCATCTGCCACCATAGTAATAGAATTTCCCATAACATTAATGCCAGTTACATGTAGTGGATAAGACAACTGTTGAAAACTTAAATAGATACTATGTAAATGCTGCGTATTTTGCTTAGATGAAAAACAGGAAACCATCATGAAATGGATATAATAAACAAGTACTACAACGAAAACACAAGTATAAAAGCTAATATAACTTTTCATGATTTTTTCCATACTTAACATTAGTAAGTAAATTGGCTTAATAACAACATAACCCCCATTCATAATATGGCTAAATGAAGCGCAAATTCAAAGCAAAATGTTTGCAATATTAACCCATGTACATTAGAAAACATTTATTTGAATTTCCTCTGTTAAGTTTCACACAGTTGAGTATGGTGACAATTCCAGACAATGAGGAATAATTCATGGTGAGTATATATTTTGGTTTATTTAAACAAGCTATAATAGTTTTGGAGTTTTCACTTTAGGCCTACTGTAGAAATCATTGCAATGTTTAAAGGAACAGAAAGCTGTTGATTGGCCTATATGATACCAGCACCGACAGAGTGCAGACAACAGATAAATATCAAGGTTTGAAGTTAAATAAAATAATTTGATCAGTTATTTCAAAAACTAAGCATGAATTTGATGGGTCATTCTTTTGTAACAGAGAATAGTCTCACAAATTGTTAGTATTAATCATTGAAATATAGCAGCTAAATATCCTTTCAAAATGGACCCTAAGTGTATTACATAGATTTGAAGGTTAACAATAAAAAAAAACAAATGATGTCCAACATTTTCACAAAGTGGAAACAACAATCAGTGTCAACTGGTCCAAACTTGTCTAATGAGAATAGGCAAAATCCATGATTTCCACTGATAAGTTTAGCATAGTACAAGAGTAGTGTTACTCCGAAGAACGAAAGAACGAAAATAGGCACATAAGTTTATTTTGATAGCAGTGTACAAAGGTGTATCTCTATGTTTACAGTCTAGTCTAGTCACATCTGTGAATCTGAATCATCATTCTATTTTTAACGCAGTTCACTGCCCTTTTTTTGATTGGGGAACCTCCTGGTCAAGATAAATTTGTATGCCAAAAAGGTTGAATCAGGGGTACATTTGCAAACAGAGGATAATGACAAGTTTATATTTTAATATTTGTTTAAGACGTACACAATTCAGACAAAAGGGGAACAAATTAAGTGAGACTGTTGAAAGAGAATAAATATTCTCCCAACTAACAAGTACTTACCATCACAGGTGAATCCATCCCCAATGTAACCTGGCTGACAGAAACAGGTGTAGGAACCAGCAATGTTTTTACACACTGCGTTTGGATCACAGTCATTTGTACCTTCAGCACACTCATCAATATCTACAATCAAAAAGACAGGTGTAAACGCTCAACAAATATGATTTAATATTTAGACCTTAGTTTTATGTTTATTTAACAACTGGGTTTCTATATGTCAACTGATTTGAATATTGGACTAATAATACCAGTTAGTAAATAAAAGTGAAAACTTTTTGATGGTAAATTGTCTACCTTGTTTTCAAACACAAGACAGTCCAATATCAATATAACCTAACAGTGTTAGATGATTACCTGGATTATGATTTTCATGTATCCAAACAACATGAATTTATAACAATAACCATTATTGTAACTGAAGAATATTTGATATCAGCTGACATAAATATACAAAGAGGAAACTTTCCACATTAGTAGGTCACTGCTTGATTGTGTGGTAACAGTTTTCCCCTACACATTCTTGTTGTTTTGTGAAATTTGAAATGAGTATAACTTCTCATTTGAATGCTACAATAGTATTACCTGTACATCCATCAGTGCCAAATAGTGGGTCCCCTCGGGCTCCAGGTGAACATCTACAAACATTGTTTTTACACTCAGCTGTAGTATGGCACACTTGACCACCACAGTTAGATGGATGAATCTCTGTTAAAAGTTAAAATATAACAGAAATTACAATGAGTATTCACACATGTTACACAGCAGATAGATTGAGGAGTCACTTTTACAGATGAAAGAAATACCAGAAATAAACAGAATGACATCATAAAATATTGACAAAACGGTGTTTTGATTGGAGTTTGAGGCTGTACTTAATGTTATTTCCCTCAAATGACAACCTGCCAGCTCAATGGTTAAAACATAAATAAAGACAAGGTAAGACAACCATAGGTAACAATAACAAAACATCAAATAGCAACATCGAGTTCCACCTTAGCCCTTAACCACAGTTTCAAAGATAGAGGCCTTCTTTATCACCAAAATTAAAATACTGAATTAATTTTTTTTATAAAACAACAGAAATAGATTTATCTATGAATCTTCAATTTTAAATTATTAAATACCTTTACATGTTTCCCCATCTCCTTCAAAAGCGTCATTACAGATACAGATGTAAGAGCCCTCTGTGTTGTAACATCCAGCGTTCTCATCACACTGCTGGCCATTACTGGCACACTCATCAACATCTGTATATCAACAATTAAAAAGAAAGAGGAATAATATAATACTGTGCTATTTTGTGTGCCGTTATGAAGACTTTAATGAAAATATAATTTATTTTTATACTCAAGGAAATAATTAAAAAAGAACGGTACAATACAATCATAAGAGTGAGATTATTTTACCTGTGCAGATTCCGTTTTCATTTTTCGCATACCCCAGATGACAATTACACTCAAATGAACCATTGATGTTTTTACAATCCCCATTACGTCCACATTCATCGATGCCAAGTGCACATTCATCAATATCTGAAAACAGAGTAGACTTTTTAAACTGATGATCAACTTAAAACTATCAAACTAGAGTAAATATTTAGAAGCTTGCAACATATAATACTTTTCCATGGCCCGATCCTCAAAGCACTACAAAATTTAACTTTGTATTAGATGGCGTCACGCCATATTGAAGGTCTATCTCTAATCCCATATTAGCAATTTAATCTCTTGTTAGCAACTAATAGATTATTTTAGAGGCATAATAATCTTTTGAGCAAACAGGCCCAAGACTGATATTTGTTGTAATACTGACATGTGGTCCACAGGTTCCAATTTTATAACAGACTTAACTAACCAATACAGAATTTGAAGATTTTCTGGAATCCAGCAGGGCAGTCACATGAATAGGTTCCCTCCAGATTATAACACTGAGAGTTTTCATCACATTCAGCCAGACCTGTAGCACACTCATCCACATCTGAAAATGAAGCAACATTTTTTTACTCAATGATACAATGATATATTTACATATATTTATATTAAAAATTAAACCCCAGTTATAAAATATTGACAAAATGAGTTTCTTGTTAAACTGAATGATTAATTTTGTTGTTGACCATAACAGAACTGAAAATTTCTACCATAGTTATCATAATAAAAATTGGTAAAAGACTGCTGAGAGTAAAGGGCTGTATCCAGTATTGATTATAAGCTTCAATTGAGTCTACATGCTTGTTTTATATGACAGTCAGACACCTGGCTTTGGTAAGCCCATTAATTTACCTGTACTACAGGTATGACTGACCTTCACAAGCATCACAGTGTCCTGAGTAACCCTGTTTACACGTGCACATGAAGCCTCCATCAGTGTTAACACATTCAGCGTTCTCAGAACAGTCATCATCACCAGTAATACACTCATCAATATCTACAACAGTATCAGACATCTTTACACATATTACTCTACTTGATTTCAATAAATGAAGATTAACATTCAGGGTGCTGTAATTGGCATGAAAGAAAAGCTTCTCAAAAACATAATCCTAAAAGCCCTAGAGCTTCTCTGAAGACTTAATGGTGAATTTTTCAAGGGATAAGTTTGTAGCTTTAAACTGAGCACAATATTGCACAGGTAAAAATCTTAAATTTACATTATATTTTGCCTTGTATTCATTTTACTAAAGCACCAGATTGCTAAGACTATTAGACATAAATAATAAATAAATAAAGTCGTAACTCACCATCACAGATAAAACCGTTTCCCATATAACCCTCTATACATTCACAGGAGTAAGTGCCTACCCCATCAATACAGTTGGCCTTATCACTGCAACCATTTGGACTAGAACACTCGTCAATATCTGTAGAAAATAACACATCATATTTTTCATATCTATCATTAAACATTGTGAGGTACATGTTATATCCCTCTGAGTTAAGAGGGAAGAACACACATACAAGGTTTTTGATATTTTCTTTAATTCGACTTCACAGAAATTGTTTATATCTATTTCTAATTTGTACAGGCATTCATAGTCCCCAAAAAGTACCTTTTTTGGCAAACTTATAATTATCTATCAGTTTTTTAAACATGTGAATATGCTACAGCCATATTTTCATTCAAATTAAGATTTGTTGAGTGGGTCCCCAAATGTTTTTGTGTTAATAAATGCAATAGAACTAAACTGCTGTGTTGTGTTATATGTAATTGAATGCATAGTAGTACACTGTGGAAGATTTACATGATTCCATATTGCTTTCATGATTTTGTTCTGGAATATTTCATGTAATATGCGCTCAAGTCCAGTTTAATATATTTTTCTTCTACATCTGGGCTCTAAAAGGCAACAAGCACATGGCTGACAAGTCAATACATCTATATGCTGTTATAGCGCAAACCTTATTGGTGGAGAATTTGGGATAGTCCTATGTTTAAACAAAGGTGGAATAGACAAATTTGAATTGAGCTTTTAATTGTTCTTTTTATGAAACCAATTTATTTAACATTTTTAACTTTGACCTTACATATCTTTGTCTGCATCCGTCACAATTTAACAAAATTGCTATGATCCTTTAAAGGATATGGCAGGTTGACTAAAGTTATTGCCTCTATCCCCTCTGCATCAGCAATTGTTGTATTATGGGTAATTTATGGAGCAAGGATATGTGTACTACTGATAATTTATGAAGCAAGGATGTGTACTACTGGTAATTTATGGAGCAAGGATGTGTACTATGGGTAATTTATGGAGCAAGGATGTGTACTACAGGTAATTTATGGAGCAAGGACGTGTACTATGGGGAATTTATGGAGCAAGGTTGTGTACTATGGGTAATTTATGGAGCAAGGTACATCCAAAGGGTTTTTCTTTAATAGGCACTGTGACAAACTACAGTGAAACACTTTGCTAATTCCTAGAGACCTTTCTCTTACCTTGACAAGATTTTCCATCTCCAGTAAAACCTTGTCTACAGAAACATCTGTAAGAGCCAATGTTATTTTCACAGTCAGCATTAGGGTCACAGTCATCTGTGTCTGCTTCACATTCATCAATATCTAAAAACAACAAAGACTTTCATAACATGTATGTACTTTAATAAATTAATGGGCCAGACTCTGTCTAATCTCAAATGAGAATAAATGTATCAATATAATTTTTTGTTCGATCTGACACACTGTTTATATTTATTTTATGAAAACTGCAAATCAAAAGGTTACAACATAAAGGCTGACTCAAAATATACTAAAAATATTTAAAGCATACAAAAGCACTTTTGTACACTCAAATATATTAATAAAAATAACTACAAGAATATTTATTTTATAACAGTAAAAGAACTTTTAACAGAAAGTCCTTGAAATTTAATAATTTGGAACAATTTAAATTCTGACAGACATTCATTTGTCTGAGTATTAAACTAAGAAGCTACATTAATATGAATGGACCAATACATGCATTGAGAATATTTAAAACAGATTTGGATTAGTATAAGGCACAGGAAGATTGTAAATTACCGAGGCAGGAGAATGTGCCAGTGACCTCTTCGTAGAGTTGCAAACCCTTCTCACAGTAGCACTCATAAAGGCCATCTGTATTCTTACATAAAGAGTCCTCACATAGATGTTCCCCTCTCTCACATTCGTCTATGTCTACAAAATAAACATGATGATTTATACATGCATGTAATGATCAAATATCAACCTATATGTATTAGGAATATAATAATACGTGTAAGTAAAAGGCATAATATTATATAATATACTTAATTACAAGCTTTCATCTCTGCTTTGTGTGATTTATGAGAATTTATGTTTACACCAATGTGGTATTCAGAATGTAGATATCTGTATATACTTTACAATAGTTAAATATCTGTTATTTAGTCTATTATCGTTATATTTGGTGATACAAGACTTTCTGTAGCAGCATGGTTACAAGCATGTACCAAATTCACTTTATCAAAAATGTGAGAATGTACTTATGTGCAGAAAAATGAAGAAGTGTCTTACCGATACAACGGGAGTTATTATTCATCTCATAACCCTCCACACAGTTACATTCAAAACTGCCAATTGTGTTCACACATTCCTTCCCTACTGAGCAGAGGCGTGAATTCTCTAGACATTCATCAATATCTGTAAGAAAATAACATACTTATTTATACTCAATATACAACAATGATCCTTTAATCAGTGTGTGTTAACACATACCGTTCCAACTATTATAAACTGAAGGAGAATTATCAACACACTAATCAATTTGATTGTTACAAAATCACAAAGATAATCGGTTAATCATTGAGGATTAACACAATCATTCCCTTCTAAGCAGAAGTGTGAATTTGCTACACTTTCTAAGATCAGTTAATTTACAAAGATTAAGTTGCCTCAATGCCTCCCTATCACACCTATCATCAAGGGACGTGAGTTTACTACACCCTTTAAATATCCACATGAAGTGACCATTCTAAAATCCATTTACAAAGAATATTACTCTATCTTCATATACAATTTTCCTTTATAGGATGAGGAATCGTTTTCCTATAAATAGCCAAATGAATGTGTTGCCGTACCTTGACATCCATATAACATTGTGTCCTGGAAGCCTTGTTCACATGTACAGACGGCACCATCTTTCTGTTTAATACAAACTTCAAAGTTTCCACAGCGTTCCGGATCATAAGTACAATCATCAGGGGCTGTAACACATACCAAGAAACTTAATTTACCAATTATAATAAGTTGTGTCTTGATCATTACTATGAACTATGAAATACATTATGAATAAATTAACAGAAATACACAGATTTGAATGTCAAGTTTAATTTTTAAAGGTAAAGGATAAATGGTTTGTAACATGTACATTTACCTAAACAGGTTGATCCATCTG
Source organism: Mopalia muscosa (assembly GCA_031763545.1). Classification (NCBI taxonomy): domain Eukaryota; kingdom Metazoa; phylum Mollusca; class Polyplacophora; order Chitonida; family Mopaliidae; genus Mopalia; species Mopalia muscosa. The sequence continues at coordinate 11,399 of JARFOD010126690.1, forward strand.
TATGCATTTCATAGAAATCTGGACAGTAACACTCATGTGAGCCATCCAAGTTGGTACAAATAGCGTTTTTACCGCATGCCTCTTCATCAACCAAACATTCATTAATATCTAGATAGAAACAGGCATAATAAATAGATAATAACAAGATCTTTTTGAGAACAGTTTATGTAGATCTGTGACATGATTTGACACTTAAACAAATGGGGAAACTTAACGATGAGCAGAGCCGAGATAAAAATTTGTTGCCCCGCAGACTGACACAAATTTTACACAATGACATGTATACATATTTATTATATATGGTTGAACTCTGCAGTGTAATGGATTCTATATCTATTCTGAGGAATTGTTGGTTAATAAGCACAAAACTTGCAGGTATATTGGCCCATTTACAAAACTATGACAAATGCATGTGCCCCTTTATTTCTGCATGGGGGTCCAGACTTGTAGACTTACCATTACATTCATCAAATTCTAGGATATAGCCTTGTTGACAAACACAGGTATAGCTGCCTTCATTATTCTGACAGTCACTGTATGGTTGGCAGTCAAAAGTATTTGTTGCACACTCATCAATATCTGCCAAACAGTTAAATTTAAATAAATTAAGAACATGAAAGCCTGAGACAGGTTAGGCAGGTATATATAAACAACAACACACGCGTTTTGCTTGTTTGTTACAATTAAGTAAGGAAATACAAGAAAAAAAGGTTTTCGGAGGCATTTTCCCTCTGACAAGTAAGAAGTGATCGTCAGAAATACACACTACAGAATTTTATTCAAATCTGTAAATGAATGAAGTGGGAAATTGGCTCAATGCCGTATGATATTTACAATGCCGTATGATATTGATAATGCTGTATAATATTAACACTAATTTATTGTCCATTGGCAAAATGATATCACTGTCAAACTACTGTTTTGATTTTTTTTTTAAGCATATGACTGAAGCAGCAAACAATATTTGAATACAATCTCTTATGAGGAAAATAAATTTTAATTTTTCTCTACTTTTTAATACTAAGTTTTTTTTTTACCATGACATGTTTTTCCATCCCCAGAAAAGCCATCCAAACAATTGCACTCATATCCTCCTTCATTGTTGGTACACTCAGCATTTTGATCACATCTGCCATTGTTCTCAGCACACTCATCGATATCTGAAATTGAGTTAACATATATTACTATGATTTTTACACAGAACATCCAGTTTTCTGGGGCATCCCTGATACCTCTTTTCTGGAATTAAGATAACTCAAAATATTAACCAGCTGCAAATTGTGAATCTCTAAATCACAAACCCACCTTTTTAGTAACATAGAAACTTACCATCACAGGTCTTGCCGTCTCCACTGAAGCCTTTCTTACAAGAGCTACATTCGTAAGTTCCTGGGCTGTTTTTACAAATTCCATTAGGACTGCAGTCAGCACTGCCATCTTTACATTCATTAATGTCTACAGATAGAGAACAAAAGAAGAAAAAAATCCAATAATTCAAAGACAAATTGATTTACAGTTTGATATATAAGAATTATGTTCATTAATATTCAGTTCAAATTTGAATACAGAACAAACCAAGAATGATTTAATTAATTCTTTTTTTCATTGTAATAAGTTGAAATCGAAAATTAAATCCATGTAAACAGATTTGTTTGCAAAATTCATTTCTCCAAATAATAAAATAAAATTGTCCATGTGTAAAAGATTTTCTCATGGCTTGTTTACAAACATAACAGAGTTGAAAATTTCCTAATAATAATGTAACAATAGAATCTGCATACCATCACACTGGGTACCATTGCCTGTGAATCCATTTTTACAGGTACACTGATAAGATCCCTCGGTGTTTTCACAAAGAGCATCAACACTACAAACAGCTGGGCTCAAGCACTCATTCAGATCTGTAACACAATATAATATTCTATACATTAAATAAGTTATTACAGAAATGTTAAAGATTTACTCTTAACAAAATCTATGCAATAGCTCAATTTATTTAATGTCTCCACTCCTGTCAACAATGGGTACAAGTTTTTAACAAAATAAAATAAAAAGTTGCTATTTATATGATATCTGCTTTATGAGTGACGTCTGTGAAATGTAAATCCTTATTATTATTAACTCAATGTTACCTGTACAAGTGCCTTCTTCCATCTCAAAACCTAGATAACATTTACAGAAATATCCTCCCACGAGATTCTCACAGATCTCATCAGCATCACATGGACCTCCATCAGCTCTGGCACATTCATCCTCATCTGAAAAAAAAGTGACACATGCATATCAATTAATACACCAACAGCACATACTGCAGCTAATTTCCATCCTGCATTAAACATTTTGTTTTTTCAGAATAATCAGGAAATACAAATTATAAAATGTTGAGAAGGTGAGTGTTGAGAAGGTAAGTACAATGTATTTGAGTATATTTCTCATTTTATATATATTTTTTCATAATCATTTGCAAATGTAGATCATGAGGTTTGTAAAGATCCTCGTTTATAGAGTGAATCATCTAGAACTTCAGTTAGATCTTGTTAGTTTCCCTGGCATGTGAAGAAATTTCTTAGACAAAACAATACCACTTTCATCCGCATCACAGCAGTAAAGTTGTTACCTTCACATGTCTGTTTGTTTCCATCAGCCATTGTGTAACCTTCCACACAGGAACACTCATAGGCCCCAGGAG
>JARFOD010126701.1:0-14086 GCA_031763545.1 Mopalia muscosa
GCGTCATACGGCGCCCAGAAAAGTCCTAGGAACAACCCAGTCTGAGTCATCAGGGGAGATCACTCCTCCTGTCTTGGGGTCACCTCACAGCACTCCATGTGAACTCTCGTCTCCTCGCGTCAAGTCTCGCGAGACGCCACACATAAATAAAATAACATACGGAAACATGGGGATGGATGTGTCATACATCGATCTGTTGGGTCGTATACACCCATAGTCAAGGCTATGTCAATGCAATACAATAAATAAAAGGAGAACAAGCGACTCTTGATTGATAACAAAATGAAGAACAGGCTATACCACACCATTGGGACGCGGGAAGGACTTAAGACATCAACGAATTGACTCTAACACTGTCCAGTGTGTACGTAGACTGACATCGGGTGACGTCAATCTCCCTTGGTCGTGCGATAACAGAGTGTTCTTGCTCTAGCGTTCATCAAACACAAAAAAACAACAACTGACTCAACACCATGAAAAAGAATAGAGGACTCTTTCTAGATAAAGATACTATTAAAAATCACCACGAAGAGTAAACCTTGAGCTAGCCCTATTGAAAAAATGAAGTGAGTTGTGAGCAGCATGACTGAAGCAGACGCGACCTTGAGCGACCGCACCTGTTGACCTCAACTAGCCCTGGCTTGACCTAGTTCTTGGGCACTAGCAATCCAGGTCAACCCTTGAGGACGCTACGAACCACCTTGAACCACCCGCGCCAGACAGGGGGATTCCCCTTCTGGGTTTCCCGCGTCTCTTGTACGAAGCTGCTGTCCCAACACTTGACTACTCAATACCACTGAACCCTAACTGAACAAGTATTAAGGTGCCGCACCTTAATACATATCAACGCTGCCTGTTATGTTAACATGTAGTAAACCATTACTACATAAATACGTGAGCGGTACCAAAATGGTATTTATGTAATAACTCCTTACTACATAACAACGCACAACCTTTCCTTATTCTGTAATAGCAAACACGACCTCTGCTGCTTATACTATACTACTTTTCTCATTGATTACTTTGTTTATTTTAACGAAGTAAAAATATTGTCTGTGACCACATGAACATATCTACCCAAAAATTAATCTAATGCGATTTAGAGAAATCCTCAATAATGTTTTAACATTTCAACACATTACTGTTCTCAAATAACAACTGTTCTCTTTGTTTATGTCTTTTTCAGTTTACAAATACATAAAACTACTTTTGTAAAAATGATTTCAAATTAAAAAAAAAAAAAAATGCATAGGGCTTTTGACTGTCATAATATCTTTGAATATAATCAATTAATTATTAAGAAAAAAATGGACTGAAGAATCATAATATGTGTAAAACCCTGTTTATACCTTGAAACAGTTTAGCACCCCATTTAGTTATCTTTTTTGTAGAATCGGATTTTCTGCAATCTTTGAGTTTGCAGAACTATTAGATAGGTTTTTGAAACTGCCTGTCGCTATCTAAATCATTTCGTTTTTGGATTTGTCAAATTCATCATGCATTTCTCGACAAGCTTCCGAAGAGGATGTCAAAGCGCTCAAATCGTTTTGTTCAGACTCAGCGTCCACTAAGAATATTGAACAACTTATTTTTGTTTACTCCATTCGACATCTCAAATCTGCAATATTTTGCATTATTATATTCAAGTAAATTATTTATCAAATACTGATCCCCCCCCCCCCCCCCTTAACGATGGTTTTTCTGGGTTTCATGGCTTAAAACACAGTGTTCTCAGCAGTTTCCATCCAAACAAACTGAAAAGAGTTAAAATTAAGTTTGATTATGTTTACTCCTTTTGAAATAATAAATCTGCGCTTTTTTGTTGTATATAATTGAATTGATTTTTTATCAAAGGCAGATTTTTTAATACTGTTACAAGGATCGAGTATTAAAGTCTTTTCCATTTGGCTATTTATAGCGGAAAGTAGTTCCGTTAAGTGGGCGGAGCTAATTTTTTTTAGGTTCATTGAAGTATGAACGCAAAAATCGAGCCAATCAGAAAGCTGGATTCCGTGTGAACACCACTAAAATTTAATTATATGAAAATAAAAAAAATGAAATATGATTGTATCCATAAGGTAGAATCAACATACATTTGAAACGACAGATTTCTTTACTGTTTAAAGGAATTTCATTTATACTAAGTAAATCAGGTAGTTTCAAATTTCATGTAGGACTCCAGTTGGTACAATTCTGTTGTGTATCTAATATCAGATATTTAAAATAATTTATTTAATGAATGCAATGTTCTTATGTTATTAAATACATGAAATACAAATGATACTATTTGATTACTGCTCGAACTCCCACACAATCAGCCTTTTCTGATTCTCACTCGTAGTTTCTGTAATATTTTTCACGATTATATAGTGACTGGCACTTATCTTGTGCGTAATCAACAAGTCGTTAACTCTACTCTATGAGACGAGTAACATTTTGAGTGAACCGAGAAGACAATCTTATAACGAAGAACCAGCTGTATCTGACCAGCTTTTAATCTATGAAATTTCGTTTTTGCAAATATAGAAGTCAACTTTATCTGAATTAACCTGCAATACTTATTTTAGGAAAAAGAAGTTCGATAGAGAGGTTACCGTTGCTGATGTTTTTACGCCACTAGTTGAGCGAATCCTTTTCCTTTTTGAGTGAATAGTTATCCGACAGATGTATTAATTAAATTTAATCAATTTAAAAGGTTGGTTGAAAACGCGTGCTTTTACAAAACATAGTTATTCTCTATATAATCCTTTCCTGGTAAAGCAGTTTTTCTTCTTAGATTTCCTATAATTGCATTAGTTTGGGGTGTTTTTTTCGTTCGAAAATTGGATTTTTGCCGATTTACGGTCCCTTAAACTCCAGCTTAGTTATTCGTCTCAGTGGATATGAAATGCGCTTATTGACAGCTTTACAACAAAATCAAATATCACGACATATTTCACACGATTAACGTTACTACAGTTAACATCTCATCGCGTAATCATAGGAAGAAGGCCTCAAGTCATTCTGCCCATCAGATGATAATAAGATTTCTGCAAGGGTCCATCATATCTGCTTCACCTAGCACAAAGCACGCGATTTCCTTTCGAAAGGAATATATTTTACCGTTTGTAACGTACTTTGAGACTATCTCAACAAGTCGCTAATCTAATTAATATCCTGACAATACAGAGAACAGGGAACATATGACAAATTGCCAATATTTTCCTTGGTACTTTTGGTGGAGAGAGAAAATCGAACTCGGGTTAGGATAGCACGGTAACCGCTTTAAAATTACAATATTGACAAAATGTAGACATGCCTAATGTGTTAAAATACTGGAATTGAAGGTTAGTTATCTACTAGATATATTTGTGTGTTTTGTATGTTTTGTAAGTTTTGTGACTGTCATAGAAACGGAAGTTAACCAAGACCAATAACCGAGAATAAGTCCTTACCACGATCGAGCATCCGACTGGTGGAAGCTTCCGTGTAACCCTGTTATAGTACACAAAGGTAATTATCAGACAAGTCTAACATTCAATAAATTAAAAGGAGAACAATAATACATTGCCACAATCTTTCAATTTTTATTTAAAAAATTTAATTTAAATGTTATCCTGTCGAATAAGTATATTTGAATCTAGTGTGTCGAACAACGGAATTAAGAACTGTATTTTGGCGTGTGAGTTGTCGATCTTTGAATTGCTTCCAAGAGCCATATATCGTTGTTCTTTGAAACCACGAAGAACACACATGTCAGCACACATTTATTTTCTTTATGCCTACTATTCGTGCAAAACCGTATAATATGTGCGGGTAGTTTTGGTTATTACATTAACTAATGTAATAACCGGGCCTCCGTGGCGGAGTGGTCTAGAGTGTACGCTCTAGTGAGTGTATTCTCTGGTCCGCATATAGGCTACCCCTTACCTCATATGTCAGTACACGTGTATTTTCTATATGTCTATTATTCTGCAAAATCGGATAATAATGACGAGTAGATTTGGTTATTACATAATACGTTACAAGTTAATTAGTCAAAATGACTATCCCAATAATACGAAATGTATATATTTACAGGGAACAGAGAACATTTTACATAATTAGTTAATAACGTGTACAGCTATTAGAAACGATTATAGTTCAATATATTAAATAATAAATTAAAATTGTAGCGTAGGTAGTTTTTATATAAAATACGCGTAAGTATAATTTATTAAAGTAACTGACAAATTTAATCATTTTAATCTCGGTATAGACATAAAAACGTCATAATAATTCCGGTATTGGCTTTGATTTGAATAAGGAGATGAAATTAGTAGATTTAAGATCAATAGATAAGTTGTTCCATTCTATGTAGCTAGAGAATTTAATGAAACCTGATGAGGTATCAGATTGAGAAAATGGTCTATGGAGATGATGGTTCGTGTTCCTAGAACGATAGTTATGAATTGGGGCTTGTGGAATAACTGATGGAATGGCAACGCTTCGATGGTTATATAGTAACCAGTTTAAATTGAGGACAAATATGTTGAAGGCAAAGAGCGAATGATATGATAGGAATTGCTGGCTTTTGGGTGAGAATTAGAGAACATATAAATCCAAATATAATTCTTTTCAAATAATCTATTATGAGAAGGAGATTTTCGTGTCAATTTTCGCTGACAAATAAAACAAACCTTAGGTTGAGTGAGATTACTATTGTTGATCGAAAACGGGCAGATAGGTTGCACAACGCATGAATGTTTGGAAAAGTATCATCTATCATCTTGGAAATTGAATGAGGGAAAATCGAGTTTGTTCAAATACCCATCGCGTCCTGGGTACATCATGTGGTCTGCCGATGAGAAATACCAGAAGGATGCATTGTACTAGACCAAACTTACCATTTCCCTGTCTTCAAAATAAAAATGGTTACTAGTATTTAAACATCTGAAAGGCGTAGAGAATCTGATCTTCTGATAACCCTTTTTATTTTGAAGTCACATCTGCAGAATATGAAACTTTGTCGGTGCCTCATATTTGTGTGGAATATCTCAACTGGTAAAGCAGTAAATCACTGATTTTTTAATTGCCTCACATATTGTGCTGTGCTGACTTACTGAAAATGCATTTCAATTTCCCATAACTCATGTCGTACCTCCACAGGAAATGGGGCTAACAAATTGTTGGTTAATCGGTTAAGTTTTACGACTTGTGTAAGTCTGATATGCAGGTGGAAGGGAGATGCATTATTGGCACATAAACTTACATACTTGATTGTAACGTAGCACCAATATTACTGTAATTTGTTCTACAAAACGGTTATTGAAAGCCTGAATGATTGTCGTGTTTTAATAATTTGGTGCAAGTTTGGAATCGCCATTTTTATAGTATTCTGTATACAGACCGCACTTGTGATGACTTAATTAAAGGCATCACCTGAGTACACTGTGATCTTGGATGTGGTTTGGGAAATAGTTCCTGGGTGATCGACACGGGCCGTATATCACAGATCTGGAGGATGGCCTCGTCTGATATAGCTTATCACACATGTCGGTCTGATATACAGACATGGCTTCAAAGGGAATTTCCTGGATTAATTACAACAAATCCGGAAGGCTTGAAGGAATATGTTGAAAATCATTAATACCAGTCATAACATGGTGAGAGTTACATTGTCATTTAGTTCTGCTGTAATTATCAATCGTTTAAGATGTTCTATTCTCTTAAATGTCTCCTTGTTCACCAAGGCTAATGTAAAGTCAGTTAAATTCTTGAGGTGTCCGAAAGTTCATCGGGAGTATTCATCGGGAGCGGGGGGGGGGGGGGGGAGTAATTTTTTTTTTATTGGCATTTCATCATGTAAAAGACATTTACAACGTTAGTTAGTAAAAGATACATTTGCAAGCACCACACGGAAAACTGAAACTTGAGTTTGAGCTATATGTATGTGTTTTACAAGACAGGAGGTAGTGGTCAAATATGGATTCACTAAAGACTCTGCTATCGAGACCATGTTCGTACTGTCACCTAACTCAAGATATCACCGGCATGCGCACTCGATAGTAGTTTGAAGGGTTGATTCGAACGGGGACGTATATCACATTACTGAAATAAGAACTGGTTTATGATGGTCTGTTTTGCGAGGCCAATTGGAGAATGTGATGTACAGATAGGGCTAAACAGGGAATCATTTCGCGGGTTCCAGCAAGCGTAGGATGCCTTTTCTCAAGCTTATAACAGCTGAAAGAAAAGATCAATCAACAATGACATCCCATAGTTCGAGAAAAAAAAGAACTTGATGACAGTAATAATTAAAGACAGTAAGTTCCAAAATAACTAAGTTATATTTCATAATTAAAGACCGTGTTACATTTACGTGATACATAGTTTAGTAATGATTATGCTCACCGTTTGCATAAAGGAGAACGTTTAGATTATTAGTGACTGTAAAAGCGTATCCATTAACATAAACAGTTCTTACACTTTTAAAGTTATGAATTCCTACTATCTTTGTGGGACTTTCATACAATTCTTTGTAGTGGAAATTCAACTTGACTGATTTGTGATTATTGCATTAAAGTTTTACTGAGTAAACGCATATGACGGATTGTCAACATCCGGAATACACTAGCAAGAGCGAGGAACCAAACAGATCAAAGATCCAAAAGATCAAACACAAAAATTCAAAACATTTCGAAAAAGAAATTATATTAAATGATCTTAGCAAATAACTTACTCATAGATTAAAACTGGCGAGGACGAAGAAAGCTTCCAGCAATACTGGTGCTCTCCACGTCAGGAAACAGGGGGGGGGGGGGAGGGGAGGGGCATTAAGAAGCTAACCCGTTTGTGCTAATTTTTTCGATACACCCGTATTGTCCTGTCTTATCACATGTTGTTGTGGGTGGTTACATTCAACTATGTAAATGGTGGAAGCAGCGTTCGTTTTTCATATTATCAATGTAAGCCTATTACTTGTATAGACAATTATTATAGATATTTATATTTGTGAGCGAAAGCTTTGTTGGTATATCACTATATCCCCAATGTGGATAATTCAATAAAATCATATCCAATTTGTTTGTTTGATTGTCTGTTAAGTTTAGTGATGAATTATTATAAAATGATGATGACTGTATTTTTAAAGCCAGAATTGTGGGATGTATGTCGTATTTCCCTCGCAAAACAGGTAATTACTTGATGCATAGTTTTGTATCTCTTATACAGGTAGTCAATCATACCATTTAGCCCTATCGAGAGATACAGAGTTAAAGTACACTTAACTTTGTAGTTTCAACTTTTAGAACTTACCAGTAATGGTGTCTCCATTAAGTACTGTCCAATAATACTGAGCTATCTGGGCTCTTTTAAATGTCAAACCAGAATTCGCCAAATCAGTTAAATACTTATCCTTATTGTGCCTTTCTTTCGTCGTCAATGTAGATATGAAATTTTAGCAAAAGGACCAGTAACTTCCATTTTTTACACCCAAATAGGCATGTTTACTCCATGAAATGATTGGAATATTAAATCTGTATTACGCAATTAAGTTTACATAATTAAAGCATTGATCTCCACATCAAAATCCGATGCAATGGCATAACTCGCTTAGGGGATATAAAACTATTTAGCTAAGGTATTTGCCTGACAGGTATACTTATCAAAGTAGATATATTCTCAAAGTTATTACAAAAATAATCTTAACAGCTAATGCTACCAAAATACTATCAAATGCTTCTGTGTTATTTTACAGGATTCATTACTGAAAATGTCTTGATTCAACAGTTTCTATGGTTTCTTTCGACGTATCACCAGGTTTTTAAAGACTTGATGATTCAATTTATGCCTATAGTTCATCAAACGAGTAGAAAATAATTTACTACTATGGCACATTGTGCTTATGTATTAGTTTGCATTATCCACTGTAGTTCACGCGGAAAATATAATAACAACCGTGTCATTTTCTTGAATTTCATTATTTAGTAATATATGCCTTGGCTATCATATTTGTACACTGTGAAGTCCGGCTAGAATTACACGGCTTTGCCATCAAATAAACAGTCCTTTGTAATCTGATAAGAAGGGGCTTTGATCTCGAAGGTATCCCCATTGTCAACGGATGTGTTGGTCGCAGAAACATGTGCTCTGGAGAGGTTGTAAATTAAACCTGCTTTCCGGTGTAGTGTCGAATAGGTTAGGACAAAGTGACAATACTGAACACGTCAATCTCAATCAGAAATCTGACCCGGCAGATTGTGTTGTCTGATTGGTGTTGGTGTTCAGAGACAGGCTGTCCAGATTAGAGGGCAGACCACCAACTGTACATGGACATAAAGCTCCAAATAACGTCACAATATATTTCGGATTTTGGCGTTCAACATAAAAAATTGTGTGTAAACTGAAGGCCATAGCAGAAGCTCTTCGGGGTCTTTCTGGACACCTTGGGCTCAGCATGAACCAATTTGTTTTTCTATTTTGTGGTGAAGGACCGCTAGTTAGGTGTTAAAATGCGACTCTTATCTTTTCGTGGCATTTGCGGTTATTTCCAAAGGATGATTATATTAACATAATACATATTTAAAAAGCAAACGTTGTCAAGATTCTTAATATACTGTCATATTATGATTTATTTTATTTTATAATGGCATTTATAACAAAACAGATCAAATATTTGTTTTAAAAGGGACACTCGTTTGTAACTCTTATTTTTCTCATGGTGAGATTTTTTTCCAAACTTACATGTCTTTAAAGACAAGTATTTGGACTACAAAACAGTCATAGTGTTTTTGAACAATTGATAAATATATATGTCAAAAATTAAAATCTGCTCTTAAAAAGATATTTGCTCAATATCTTCAAAACGAAAATCAATATCAAACAAGAGCTCAAGTGAGTCGCAATATACTACGGAAGAAATCTTGCCACATGGAATATCAAAATTTAATTTGAATGGAATCCTCCGGATGACAGCATGTCTAGCTAGACAAGAATATACCAAACAAATTCCTAGCGGCATCTTTCACATGTGGAATATCTTAAAGCTGTCTGGTCAAATGGAACAGTCATACTAGGTTTGATTGAATTCTAAAAAAAGTTTTCAAATTAACATAAAGAACTGAAATTCAAACTTTAAACCTGTAGTCCGACATATGCCAATACTAATCCCAAGTGGCGTCTTGCCACATGGAACAATTAGATAAAGTTTGATTCGAATTCTTTTAAGTTGTTTTAAGCAAACGCACAGAAACCAAATTTACACTTTACCACCAGGTGGTGCCACTGACACAAGCCATAACCAATCCCAAGTGATGTCTTATCACACCAAACATTCATACTAAGTTTGATTCGAATTCAATAAGAAGTTTTCAAATTAACATACAGAAACAAAATTTACACTTCACCACAAGGTGGTTCCCCGTATAGTACGACATATGCCAAAATTAACCTGAAGCCATGTTCCACAAGAAGTTTTCAAATTAACATACAGAAACGAAATTTATACTCTGCCACCAGGGGGCGCCACCTGTAGTCCGACATACGCCAAAACTAATTTCAAGCGACGCCTTTTTACATGAAACAAATCCCATTTAGTTTGATTTGAATTCGACGAAAAGTTTTCAAGTTAATATACAGAAACCCAATTAAGGCTTTGCCACCATCACTTTTAGGATGACATATGCCACAATTAATCCCAAGCGCCCTCTTGTCACATGGAACACTTACTAAGTATGATGCGAATTAAATAAGCGGTTTTCCAGTTAACGTCCGGAAACCAAAAAGTTTTTTTTACTCTATAATTTTAAAACAATGTCTTTAAATTGCAGTTTTAACTCCGAAATTTGAGTGACGTCGGCATCACAGATTTCGTCCACACCTTTGTTAATGACTATCAGTGGTAGTCATACTGGAAGCGTGAGTAGTCTTTTTAAATGTGTGTTCTACTTCCACAAGCATTTTCGGAACTCAAATCTGTTCAAAATAAGAAAGTGTTTTCCCAAAAATTACGAAAATGCTGTTAATCATCAGTTTCTAAAAGACACAACAATTATTAATTGGTTTCAGCTGTGGGAGCTGTGTCATTCTCCTATCAGTGGGGTAGTTAATGTCCGCTATCTTGACTCCAGCCTACTAACCTCCTAGTTTGTAGAAGGCCGGGTAGCTGAGTGATCTACGTAGCCGACATTCACTGCTGGCGACTCTGTGCCCAACTCTGAAGGGTTCTGAACTAGAATCAAAGTAAGAAAGTGTTATCCCACAAATAACGAAAATACTGTTTCTAAAAGACAAAAAAATGATCCACAAGCATTATTTTGTTCTACATGTCTACTGTTCAGTTCAAATACACATCACCAATGGTCATGCACTTGATCTATGGACATTTCGCTAATTGGTTTTTGGTAATAGTCAGCAGGTAGTCAGTTGAGGTGAGCTTATCTCGGTAATCCCTTCCGCACTTCGATATACATAATCTTTGAAGCACGCATTTTACAATTTAAATATAAAAAACGTTCTAATATACTAAATTTTTCGTTCAAACTTTTTGCAATATCAATATTATGAAAAGAAGATTTCAGAAAGTCAAAAGAAAAGTCAAAATTTTACCCCTGACTTGCGGTCGAATCCTTAAAAAGCTGGGGATGGTCAGCCATAAAACTGATTTTTGATTCAAGTTTTAGTGATCATTCATAAGTGTTAAATTACACGTGTACCACAGGGAGATTTGATCATTACATCGAATGCCAAATGTCTTGTAAGCCTTACTATTTGTGATGATCTGCATTGTAATGGTAAAGAATAAGACTGTGAAGTCCAACACAGGCTGTATTATATGCATTATACGTCATATCATACTACATTGGCAATGAACTGTTTTTCGTCTGTCCTCTGAATACAAGTGAAACTTATTTTCTTTTTTTACCTTTTTCTAAACACTGTTTTTAATATTGTTTTTGGTGTTTAACAGCAATGGTTTTTCTTTCACGTGGTCTACAGGGCATTCAATAGTCTAACCGTAATTTCCCAGCGATGATACAGATAAAGAAGATACAAGAGTTTGTATTGATGCCCTGGGACTGATGTGAGCTGTTCCCATATTTTAGAGGCATATTTGCATTAAAATAAACTATAAGATTCAAAGTTGCCCATGGCCGACCGTGATGCCACTTAAGATCCAAGCGTTAAGCACTGGAGGTCTTGGTCAGTTTGTCCTGTCAAATGTCTCTGCTTCGACTCAAATATGAGGGTGTTGAGATAACACACGAATATGTGTATCTCCTTGCATATTGGCTACATTTTAGAAAACAGTTGTGGTATGTTAATAACAATTTTACAAATTAATAGAATTGTAACAGTTTTTTGACAAGAAAGATGTTTAACACTTTGTTTGTTTAATAATAATGCAATTGGTCAGGAGAAGATATACAAAAGATAGTAACACTATCAAAAGTTATAAATCACACCGCATCGGTCGCTAATGACATGGATTAGTGACTGTCTCATCTCCTACCAAACCCTACACCATCTCTCATCTCGTGAAGCTTCTGCAATTGTATCAAATAATTGTTCCAGTTACCGATTTGGTAATTCAATTGATGACTAGAATTAATGACACAAATAGCAATTAATTTACACTGATGGCACATTGTAAACATTATTCCTATTCAACTACCAATTGTTGTTTACAAGGCGTATACCAAGGTGATTAACATTGTTGCTTCCATCTCATCACCAACTTATTTGAATTGACCATAGTTTAAAAATGACTACATTGTGACCGTTCAACGTTTAAACGATTTACCTTTATTGAGTAAATGAGAATGACCGCATAATCTGAGTTTATCGTCAATATTTACATTGAACAATACCTCTTTGGTAAGATTTTAGCGTTGGCGATGTAATAACGTACATAATGCCGTTAGTGGAACTAATCCCTCTCCCTCCACTTTCTTGAATGAATAGTAATCCGAGAGATAGATTATTTACAGTTAATCGGTTTAAAACGCTAAATGAATACACAAGGTTTAATACAAAGCCCAAGTCTTCTCTACATACTTCCCTCTTGGTCAAGTGATTTTCTGCTTCGATTTTCCGTAAATGCATTAGCTTTTTTTCTTTCAAAAATTGGATTTTTGCCAACTTACCGCAGCTTGAACTTGAGCATAATTATTCTTCTCAGTGGATATGAAGTGCGCTTATTGACAGCTTTACAACACATATCGGAATATATCTCACTCGGTTAACGTTACCACAGTTAAACAATACTGCCATAATTATATAGAGTAAGTCGAACAGAATTTATGTACTGTCAAATCCCTTTATATTGCGGCCCTGTAATATTCTATATCTTGAAATCAAGCCAAACATCTGTGTCAATCACAGAAGTAAACTTGACATTAGTGCATCACCTAAGTCCATCTCTGATGCTTATCACGCTCGCTATCAACCAATACATAATCATTTCCCACCATATTGATAATGTGCATGGTTTATTGTTTACTAGGAAATCGTTAAGAACAGACCAATGTGTCCCTAGATATATAAATAACATATAAACACAGAGATATAAATGTATACAAACATGAAATTCTTTGTGACTGGATAACGTTCGTTGTAAAGTAATTCATACTTTTTGGAAATACAATACAACAACCGTTTCTATGCATACATATATTGTCAAGTCTGTTTCAAAAATACTTTGTCGTAATATAACGTCCGTTGTTTCGTTATACAGATTTTCTGACAAGGGTAATAAGCTTTCACCAGATTTGTGGACACAGTGAACACCTCAACCTGGGAATATTCTGGCTGGAGTATTGAAGCCGTCCAAGCAAATATGGCTAATCAACACCAGACTGGAAACATGCAACAATAGAAAGTTCGAAACTTTAGGTCGCGCTGATAAAGGTGGCTTATAGACATATTAACATGGTCTTTATTTGGAACAGCAAAGAAAAACTGAGCAAAGACAGTTAATTCCACTATAAAACTTTTCATCGTCAGTATAGGCAGAACGTATCGTCTTCTCTTTGACTGAACGGCAGAAGGACTCCAGTCGACCATGGAAGTTGAATCTGGGTTCCAACAGACATAGAAAAAACGTTCTTAATGACATTGGTGTGTGGCTGGGATGTTCCGATAGTATATGTTTGTTTGTTTGTTTGATTGGTGTTTAACGTCGTACTCAAGGGTATTTCACTTATATGACGACGGACAAAAATACAGAACATCACAAACAAATTTGCATTGCGTCACCCTTTAGCTCTGTGAACACCAGGGCAACAGAAAACAACCTCTTTTCTCGCCTCTTACGATCGACTGAGGAAGCCTAAGACGGAGGCAAACTGCCGTTCGTCGGGATAGCTAATGTTCTTTACCGTTTTAACTTGATGAAAGCATGTCAACAGAGCTAAGGGAATGCGTCGCCATAAATGAACAAACATGCCACCAAGTTCCTGCAAATTCTGTGGTGGGTTCCTTACTTGACGGAGTCTTCTGCCCAACACATCCCATGCATGTTCTATGGGATTAAGGTTCGAAGACCTCGAGGGCCACCCCATGACATTAATACCAGCATTCATTAGAAAATTCTGCGTCAAATTGGCTGTATGAGGTCTGGCCTTATCATGTTAGAATGTCAGACCTGGCCCATGAGCTGCCATAAATGGCAAAAGCTCTGGAATGAGCATTTCATCTCTGTATCCTGCAGACAATCAGTCGGGAACGGGCAGGACCATTAAAGGCATCACAAACCATAACATTACCACCCCCAAAACGGTCCACTTCCCGCACACAACACTGGGCGTTCTGTTCACAGCGTCTCCTCCCAACTCTAACTCTCCCATCAGCTAAGTGCAAAGTGAATCTGGATGCGTCACTAAAAATGACCCTATTCCAATCACGCTGGGTCCATCTCAGATGTCGTTGTGCCCAGAGAAGCTGTTGACGTTGATGTAACTGGGTTAAAATTGATCCTTGATATGGCCGGCGTGCATGGAGACGATCAGTGCGCAGGGGATTACGTATGGGTTGGAATGTCACACGACCGCCAAACAATTCATTCCTAGTGTAGGTTGCAGTGAGATATCGATTACGCAATAAGACGATTTGTCTGTCTTCTGCATGT
>JARFOD010126712.1:0-14086 GCA_031763545.1 Mopalia muscosa
AGGGGTAACATGGAACAGGGGAAGGAGTAACACAAAACAGGGGCAGGGAAAGGGATAACATGAAACAGGGAAGGAGTAACACAAAACAGGGGCAAGGAAAGGGGTAACATGGAACAGGGGAAGGAGTAACACAAAACAGGGACAGGGAAAGGGATAACATAAAACAGGGGAAGGGATAACATGAAACATGAAACAGGGAAAGGGTACCACGAAACAGGGAAAGGGTACCACGAAACAGGGAAAGGGGTAACACGAAATGGGGAAAGGGGTAACACGATACAGGGAAAGGGGTAACACGAAACATGGAAAGGGGTAACATGAACTTTGCATAATGATTTATTGCGCCTCAAAAATCTTCTTCACTCCTCTTGTACCTTGTAATTGTTTGTGACCAGTGACAGCAAACTAAATACAAATACATAACTTTAATTTTGTTTGACTCCCTGGGATTTGAACTCAGACTCAGGCTAGCAGGACCAGTACTCAACCCAGCTAAATTTCACAGGCTTATGTTAGAACAACCAATATTTATTATCCTAAGTACATGTAAACTATAAACTAAACACATTGTAACAATTGGTATAATTAATACAAATAATGAATGTACTCAACCGTTACTTTACTCAGAACACAGATTTGTTTAAAAAATTAAATTAAATATATTAGCTTAGCGGGATTATGGAGGATAAAAATACACACAACAAATTCTAAATTAAAATAATTAAAATATTCAGCATTTTCTAAATTTGTTCGAAGATAGTTTTCAATGATTGCTGCATACTGTACATGTACCTGGACTCTTTTATATTAAAGCAAGGGTTGGATAAAAAAAAAAAACACTCTGATCAAATTTTAAAAAAATCAGCCTTAAATTTGGTCAGTTATTCATATTTAACTATGATTGTTAAACAAAATCTTGATAAATTATTGCAAGTAGTCACCTACAAGGGAATGGAATCATAAATTGGTTGATTGGTCTTCAATGCTGTGTTAAGGGATATTAAATAAACAGCCACACTACTGTATCTGTAAAATGGGAGGTGCTTGCTATGTTGCTTTGTGGGTACATTTTATTGGAGTTTACAACCATACTTAAGGTTATTTCACTCATTCGACAATGGGTCAGTCCAATGAGTGAAGGAATCCTCCATTGACAACAAAACAAAGACAAGACAGGACATAATACAAAGACATCACAAACAGATCAGCTTCAGGTTGCTCCTAAGCTTTGAGGGCCTGTGAGGGAGCAGGTGAGCCATGGCCCTGCAGAATACTCCCTCGGCTTCCTTGGTCAATCGTAAGAGGCGAGAAAAGAGGTTGCTTTCTGTTGCCCTGGTGTTCACGGAGCTAAACGGGGATCAGATTTAGTTGTGATGTTCTATATTTGTGTCCGTCATCATATAAGTGAAATACCCTTGAGTATGATGTTAAACACCAATCGAACAAACAAACAAACAATCAGTTCTATTTTGATGATTAGACTGCTAGACTTTTGATCCATCCTATGTCAACATTGGGTACATGAATGAGCCTCACAAGGTTACTTAGAAATCATCGAGTGATTTTGAGAAGGTGTCCTCTCAGTTTTACTTAAAAACTGAGTTAGAAGTGGAGAGTAAGAAGTTAAAAAAAATGTGCAAATTATGTAACATTTTTTTTACAAAAGAAGAAACAATGAAAATATGTTCATTGGCCTTGTATTTTTTTGCAGTATAATTGATCATTTTCTTATTGTTTTTGTAGTTGGGGATCTGTTCCACCACCCCAGCAGAGTTTCTCAACAAAGCCAAGGAGATTGTACAGTGTCATAAAGACCTGGAGACCCAGGTGTCTAGTCTACAACTGCAGATTTCTAATCTAGAGGCTGAACAACATAAACTGGTAGGATTTTATCCTCTTGGTTGGATTGGCTCTCAGGATAACCCAGATTAAGTTCCCAAAGTTAGAACTGTTCTGATAGACTGCGCCTGCAGCCCTGGCTTTTTGGTAGCGAGTGCACTAATTAAACTAAACCTGCTTCGATGTACTGCGCACCGGGTCGAGTCCACCTTTCGACCAACAGGTATATGAGTGAGTCACACGTTGTGGCTTCGGCAATCACAGGGGTCGTTTTTACGAGGTTTCCTCTCGGTTTTCCACCGTAATAAGGCTCTGCGAAGTGGACAATCCGTCGCATATAAGTGAAATATCCTTTAGTACGACATTAAATCCCAATCAAACAAACTGATAGACTGGCAATAAGAAGCTATTGTTCACAACCCATAACTAATTATCTGGGTTTACAATGGCAGATTTCTAAGTTTTAGGCTTGACATGGAAATGTGATCTTTACAGCTCATAAAGAGTAAGCAGTTGGTTCTGTTATCTTCTCTTATACTTTAATGTATAGATTTACTTTCATAGTTTAAGACATGTGTAGGATTGTACTCCTTTTTAAACAGAATACTGCTTTGAACAGAGAAATATCATGAACTTTGCATGGCGAAAGTTTGTTTGACATACGTTTTATTGATTCAGTCCTTGACTTGTTACTTTCTTCCAGATATCCAAGTATCAACATACAGGGAATTCAGGACTTCTGGAAAAGCTTCTAGGAAAGGTGGGTTGTGCTAGGAATTGACTTAGATAACCTACTTAACCAGTCTGTTCCATCTGTCAGAGAGGTCTCATGTACTGTTATTGTCACTCTACAAACATACAGAAACAAACCCACATCATTACAATCACATAAATGTTATATATAAGTGCTCCTCATGAATAATGGCCCTCCACTTAGGCAAGTTTGAGTAGGGTTGCTTTTTTTACATAGCACTGCAGGGAAATTTACTTTCCAACATTATCAAAACACTTCACATTTTATGAATATATGCTAATGTAAATTATCGTTGGAAAAGACTGCCGTCATAATATCAGTAAAATACCCTTTAAGCGGGGCTTAAAACACTAATCAATCATAAATCCATTATAATTAAGTATTGCCATAATGTAAGTTATATACTTTTGAGTACGTCATTAATCTGCAATCAAGCAAAAAATTCAAGATTATTGTGACTTATGCTCCAAGTATGCAATGTTTTTCTTAGCTTGTCTGCTCATTTTTAAGTCATATTCTTTATTATAAAAATATAACTTTATTATTTAACACTTGCCCTTTTTATTTGAGGCATGCAGATTGGGTTTAGTAATTTTCTTTATTTGTTTCCTCTTCCTACGTTTCAGAATGGGTTTTGTTTGGACCCTTGTAAAAAGTTGTTATCGGATGATGGTGTAAGAAATGCTGATGATGTTACCAAATCAAAGGGAAGCCAGTCTTCAAATATATCGATGTTCCCTCTTCAGACAAAACAAGAGAATCATGTTGATGTTAAACCTGCTTTGACAGCAAGGCAGGACTTGGATAACAGCTTAAAAGCTATAATTACCTCAGCACTTATGGACTCTCAGACAGAGTGTGCTAAAGAAGAAATCCCAAATGCGAAAGGTGACAGTAAAGAAATTAAAACTATTAACAAACGAAAGAAATGCTCAAAGATAAGTGGGGTTTCAGTCGACAAGAAAGTTACATTGGTATCTTGTTCGGTGAATGGTGTGAAGAGTTTGCCTGTAAGTATTCCGTTAAAGACTGTGACACATGAAGGTTTACGTACTGTGACTTCAGACTCCGCCCACAGACCAAGCCTACCAATCAGCATACCCCTGTCAGAGGTTGGATGTGGCTCTCTTAGACATAAGCTCCAATCAAAGCCCAGCTTAATAAAGCAAGAAGTAGAAGACATGAGCTGTGATAGGATAATTAAACAGGAAGTCTGTGGATCCGATAGAAATAAAAGACAAAACTGCAACAGTACAGACTCTGCAGTAACCACACCTGAGGAAGAATTATTAAAGACTGCCAATCAAGCTATACCTGTGATACATGCAGTTACCACTGCAGCTTCACCTCATGATATTGTAGAGCTAAAGCCACATATTAGTGCTAGTCCACACTTTGTGAGACCTGATTTAAGAAACTCTCATTGTAAGAAAACCTCCCCAGATTCATCTCCAATTACCCTGCCAAAGACTGAGTGTCTGCGTCAGATTACGTCTGGAAATTGGGACTCTGGTGGGAAAGTAGAAATAACCACACACAACAACTACACTACCAATTCAAGGACTGGTCAGGGACAATCTTCACATTTAACTCACTCAACTAGCATAGGCAGCAGTAAACGGAAAGTGAGACGTAAACGATCATCAGTCGGCAATGTTTGTGACACAGATGTAAAGAAAGGACCTCTTAGTAAAACACTGTTAAATGGTGGATATTTATCAGAGAGAAGAGTAGTCTGTTCAGAGCCTTCGGATTCTGTGATAGGCAATCGATTTATGGAAAAACAAAATGGTTGTAAGTTAAGATGTTGTCTTTCTTACCTAATTATATATTTTAGAAGTTCTTCTGATTTAATTGTTTAAAATAAGAATAATGGCTCTTTTCATCTGAAAAATATTTCACTCCTAAAAATTATACGGGCTTGTAAAACAAGTCTCAATACTGGTCTAAATATCTGACCTGTAGTGTATGCAGTGTAAGATTTATTGCAGCAGCATACTGTACTGTCCACATTTCTTTTAAACTGGATCTGTTAATTAACTTGATTGGACGTGGTAAAATCAGATCTTACGCTTTCACATAACCAATCGTACAGATTACATGGAGGTGAGGTAAAATATATATTTCTTAAAATGGAATGTAAGAGACAATGCATTATAGAAAACTATAAGAGGTTTCTTCTTGGTTTTTACCGTAATATGGCAAGGAACAGTGCGAAGTGGACAAATTGTCATATAAGTGAAATAGTCTTGAGTACAACGTTAACCCCTAATCAAACTAACAAAACAAACAAGGTTTTTACACACAACATATTCTAGGAGATTCATTTGTTGTGGATTTTGCTAAAGTAGTGAAATTTTTGGCTCAAAATTTAGCATGTTTTGCTACATGAATTAAATGGGGAAATAATCATTGTTGTTTTTCCTCAAACCGCTCACTCCATATACATGGTACTTGTTGAACTTGATGAATCAGATACGAAAGACACATTTTGGACAATAATATGTCGATAAAGTGACAAAAACTCATAAAAACAGGGTCATTTTTAAAATTACTGTAGTTACAATTAATCATAACATTAATAACTGTTTCTTACTAGTGTAAAGATTGAAACTCGCAGATTTTGTGATGTCTAACTGTGCATAGAGCATATGTTTGCGCCTTATGGCTGTTTCACTTGAGCTGATTTGTCATAACCTGGATAGTACATTTTACACCAGGATAGAGCTTCTACCTATCCTGACAAGACCAAGGGGAAGTCATATTCCCTCTGCCTTACTTCCAAGGTCATACAACCAGTATGGTTATAGCAAACACAAACTAGAAGCAATTTTAAGATAAACTGATAATTATATAAAGAACCTAAGATTTCTCAATATAAACAAACTTTTTCAAATCCGTGAAGTGTGCATTTTAACATAGGCTTATATATGTACATTGTTCTATAGGCTACAAAAGTTTATTGTGTTTTATTTGACAGATGTAAGACATCCTCGTTTAGAGCAGTCCCAACAACCATCTGCTGATTCCCCAAATAAAATTTGGCAAAATTTCAATAGTGGTTTTGATGCTTTGGTGGCTTTTGCATCCTCTGAACTCGACCGTAACCGTTCTGAAGAAGATGTGAAGAAGTCTCCTGGTTCATCAGCCTGCAGCGAGAAAGAGAAAACTACAAGTAAGTTAGGTGTTGATGAGCGGGAGAGTATCGGATCCGCCTCCCCTTCTGTTACATTACCTTCTCCCCTGTGTAGTCAGGGACGCAGTACACCAAGCAGCGCCACTGGGCAACCTCTCTCCAGGCAGCATACACCTAGAGGGCCACACACACCACCAGGGACCCCTCCTAGCACTCCTCCTGCTGTTTTATGGAGTAAGACTGGTCTCTGTATGCCACCAGGAGCTAAACACTATTCTCAGTCTCCTAGCCTCTCACCTGTTGGTAGAACCAGTCGCCAGGGGAGCTTATTCAAATTGAAAAGTCTCAAACATAAGAGGTCAGTAAGCAGCAGCAGTCGAAGCTCTAGTCGTAGCTCTGTTTCCAGTCGGAGTCGATCTAGTAGCAGTAGTCGGAGCAGAAGTTGTACTCGTGGACGGCAAACCCTGAGACGTACCAAACGATGCCATAGTTCAAGCTCAAGTAGTGACAGCTCCAGTAGTTCAGACAGCAGACGCAGGCGATCTCCACCAGTTCAAAAACCTGCTACTACCAAATCACTGCCAAATTATCATCAATCAATATCTCAGGTTCAAAACATTCCACGTCTAGGTGATCAGAGTTCACCGCCTAAACTAGAAAAAATTGCCCCAGTTTCAAATACTAATCCCACATACTACCAGAGAGATAAGAATTGGCCGAATAATAAAGTTAAATACAATGGGTTCTCTAGGAAGGCCTCATCCACAGCTATTCCTTTAAGAGAGAACAAACCTAGCCCTTATATGAACAGTCCTGTGAGGAATACAAAGAAAGGTGGTATGGATAACTCAGCCAGCCAGGCTTCCCCTTATCAATGCAGTCCTCAACCTGGTCATCATCCAATCCAGTTCCAGGGCCTGTCCCCTAATGTTACTCCCCCACAAGGTACTCCCCCTCGCCCAGTTGTTGCAGTGCCTTTAGCCCTCTCTCCTTACACCGGTAGCCAGGCATATCACAATTCTCCTAACTCTAGCATTGGTCAGGCCTCTCCCATGCCAGTAAGTGTATCCTCTAAAGTGTTAACACCCCGTCCCCCTTTGGAAGCCTCTCTGAGAAATCCGTGTTCGTCTGTTGCTGTCACATCCGTCGGTTCCTCTCAAAGAAACCTCTTGATGCCCACTCCAGCCCATCTCTCTTCTGAAAGTGGCCCGGTTATGTTTCATGATGTATCACGTCCTCCACCTAACATGTTGATGAGCACAGACCAAGTGGTGTTGCCTCCCAACCTGCCCAATCATACAGTCCCTACCTTTCCTCCTTCCTGTTATTTCAACAACACATCAGGACCCTCAACCCAGGCCTGTTCTGCAAGCAGCCCCGGTAAAGGGAGACGATCAGCTTCACAGCAACCTTACAGTAGGAACCAACCAAATGCCCAGCGGCCTCGAACAGTGCTGTTATCCACTCCTGGTGAAACTCCAATGGCAGCACAGATGAACTGTACTACTGACTTCAGTCGACCACCCCCGAACTACAATTCTCGTTTCTGTGGACCAGTCCCCAATGGATTGATGTTAGGACAAACACCTGCAATGCCACCGCCTCTACTCCCACCGCCTGCAAATGTTCGTCCAGACCTGAGAAATGCACCACGCTTCCTATCACAGCCAATTTCTGAGCTTGGCACGCCCCAGCTGACCATGATGGGAGGGAATTACATTGGTTCAGGGTCACAGTTTGGACCTGGTAAGGATTCCTGGCAGCCTCTGGGTCTTACCAGCACTGGTTGCGGCACTGGTGGTGGTATTAGCATGGGCAGATTCTAGCATCAGAAAGGACTATATCTACTGCTCTCTAGGTATGCGTTTCTTTCTGCAAGCCTTGTGTCTGGTGCTGTGTTCTTTGCTGTCCTGACTAGTTATTAGTGCCTCCTATTCTGGCTTCTTCATTTGCTTTCCTGTCTGTCATTCATACCCTTTGTCAACCCTCTCATATTAACATTGATGGATTAGTATATTATATTAGTTTATTTTCTCTGCATGTAGTTTACAAAGATAAGAGGCCTTATAGAGTTAACTGCACCGGTCTCTTCTAGAACTAGATACTTGTACACTTGTTCTTTGTTGGTTACATTTGGTTTGATACCTCTTACGTCTTCAATAGTGTATGTGGTTGTGGTCCTGTGGGGTGTGCTTGTTAGTATTTGTGCCCTAATTTGTGATTGTTTTTTTAAACACATTTATTCTTGTGGTCAATTATTCAGAATGTTGGCCGCTGTCATCTTGTGTTCTGTTTATATATGGCCCCTGGCAATGCCATTGTTGACTTGCAGGGTGTGGTCATACCAAGCAGTGTTTTGCACACTCTATTTGCTAATGTGGCCTGAAACCTATCAGGTTATGGTGAATGTGGTCTGAAGCTCAACAACTTGTACAATTACATTGTGAATGTGGTCTGAAATGCAGCAGGGTGTGGTTGCCTATGTGGTGTAGTGTACTGGTGTGATTGCCATTTTCTCTTGATATTTTATTTAACATCACATCATTATCTACCTGTGTTCATCGCACATGTTATCTTTATCAGCATTCAGCTTTTATGCCAATTTGAATAAGCATTATAAAATAAATGTTACAATCTATCTATCTTTATTCATTTATTTTAAGTCCATTTGTTAGATGTCTTGTTATTCCTTGCCCATCCAACACTTCATATCATTTTTA
Source organism: Mopalia muscosa (assembly GCA_031763545.1). Lineage (NCBI taxonomy): Eukaryota > Metazoa > Mollusca > Polyplacophora > Chitonida > Mopaliidae > Mopalia > Mopalia muscosa. The sequence goes on from JARFOD010126712.1 coordinate 8,450, forward strand.
CCCCCATGCACTAATCAGATACACTTGTATCACGTGATGTATACTGTCTTTCTTTATTATTTTAAAGCATTTATTTAACAACCTAGGTTTATCATTGCTTATAAATGCCATTAAAATTCTGTTTAATCATAAGTTCAACTTTACGCTAAAAATAACCAGACAAAATACCGCCAGATAAAAAGACATTGGGAGGTTACTTTTACTTACTGAAGAAAATATGTCTGTACATCTGCCCGAAGCTTCTTGATACCCTTGAGCTCTCAAAACTGGGCGCAACACACAGCAGATCTGTTTGCAGTGCTTTGTTTATGTACTGTCTTCTTGTTGCCAGTGGGGTTGAGTATGATTTCCTCCAGCCATTTGCGGTGAACTAATGCATTTAATCGCGTAAAGAAAAAAAAACACTGTACATCCTGCCATCCAAACAGCCTTATGCACAGTTATTGACATTTCATCAATTTATAACCTACGTTCCGTTACTTGGAGCACTGTTAAACTGAATCCTACAGAAGATGACTTCTCATCATATTGAAGCTCTCGTCCCTTATTAGCTATATAATCTGGTATTAGTCACTAATCCTGTTTTGAGATATTAAGCCCTACACTTACCTGTGCAGAAAAGTTGTTTAGTTTGGAATAAGATGTATGACAGTGTTATTAAAACAAAAGACCCAGTTAGGTCAGCCTCGAAAAAGGAATGTGTCCCCAGTAATAGCAATTTGGCAAGATAATGTTTTAAAGATTAATACAGTCAATCCAAGAGGTAATCCATACATTCACATGTTCCATGACTTCTTTAAAATTTAACACACAAGTTTGTTTTTGCTCTCTATTTGGACCTACCCAAAAGAAGACATGGTCAGTTTTATTCTTAGTTTACATTTAATACCAAACGAAGGTACTTGCTTTTTATGAGATAGACTTGAGCTGGTCTGACCAATAAAAAACTTTGGTAGATGTGTTCTATAAGACTGTTTATTACAGGATTTGCAGTTTATCGAGTCTGTAAAAGTGACAAATTGTGTGAACTTGGTTGGCAACAATATTTTATCAACCTTTTATTTAAGCGTTGAGTTAGGGGTGGCGATGGAAACCGAACAGTGCGAGAGTGTAGAGAATAAAATACATGTACAAAAAAAATTCTTAACCTTGTTAGATTGTTACTTTGTGATATATTTTGTTAATTGTCTTTTCATTTTTTGATTTACAGGATGGTTGATGATCAGTTGAAACTAACGAAAGTGCCATAGAAACCACATCAATATTCATCAAAAACAGCAACACTTTAGGATATAGATCGGGTTTGGTTTAATCAAACAACTTGTGTGCTCCTGTGAACAGGCTTTATTACTGCTTACAGGTAGCATACCTTTATACAGACAGACTCAGTATATAGACAAGAAATGAATTCTGATTGGGCAGCAATGGTTGGTCAAGATACCTTTATCATGGTCCAATAAAAAGTCAAGTAGCTTGGCCATTCCATATCCAATCAACAACCATGCTTCATTTAAACTATCAAAAATGTTGACGTTGAAAATTTACATTGCCATATACTTGTTTTCCTACACTTACCAACATTTGCCATACCTTTTTAAATGTCATGTTAAATACTGTTATGAAGATAAGTTAGGCAATGTATACCTGATTTGTCAGGTAACTTGGTGCTGTATGAATGCTGACACCACTGCCATAGCTGTATGATGATATAACAGATACTCAGTGAAGTTACAACACAGGGAGAAATCGGGCAAATCTGAGGAATAGTGCTCGCATAAATTGAGTTTACCTCAAGACACACTATGATTATTGTCTGGATACTAATTTAGTAAATAAAATGTGTCCTTCAACTTCATTATTGCTACTTATATAACTGTAAAGGACCGTGTAACTCACAGTCCACTTGCCCTGTCTGTTTTCTTAGGTTTACAATTATTAAGCTGGTGTGGTTTTTAGTTCAGACATTTTGTTGCGTTACCCCTTCAGGTTGTAAATTTTTAATGTGTATTCTAAATATGCGCAATATTGGAATTTGTGATAACAAATTCCAAATCAAATGAAATGATTTATTTGGGATATCATTAAACCATTACTAGTATTAAATATCAGGTACTATTATCTTTCTGAAGAAAGCTGCTGAGGAAGTTCACTGATCCAGTGTATAAAAGCATGTGTTGAAAGACCTTTTTATTTGTGGCAGGTGCTTGGAGGGAGCTTCCTGTTGCTCAGGTGCTCACACTGCTATATGACAACATGAAGTCTATCACTATAATCAGTTGTAGCATCTTTCATCTTGTTTTGCATGTTGGACAGGCATACAATATCATGAGTGAAATAACATTAAGTTTGGCGTAAATACAAATCAAACAAATTTGATTTGTGTTGCCATGTTTCTGCCTAAGTTACAAAATGCTAACTTACCAAGTGTTTTATTTAGGTTGAAACACGAGAACAAATTTTTGTTGTTTTTCCATTAACTTGTAAATACCTTGGTTGTCTTGTATTGATAATACTTATTGTACACTGAACATTCCTTTTGATAGACTCAATATGTAACCAATAAAAATGCAATTCTTGACCCTGGTGTATTATGTGTGTGGGGTTTTGTTTAGAACTACCTCAGTCCCCCTAACTGGCTATTAAAAATTTATAGTTTCTGTGGTAAATACATATATTTCAAGATCTCCATAGATGTCCTGTGTTTGCTAGAGGTTCTTTCCATTTTGACATTACAATTGGCTAAGCTATTCTATTATCTCTGAAGAGATGCGATTGGTTGGAGTTACATCTGACCAAAGGGGAACCTCACAACTATTTGTTGTGGTGTAATGATGTTTTGCACTGAAAACTGCACACTTTGCCTTGTACCCAGTAAAAATAACTTTAGCAGACTAATTGTGTACAATTCTAATTGGATAAATAAGGATCATTCTCAGGACCGATCTCCAGCTATTCCACTTAACATTTCAATTGATTTAAGAAATACACGAAGCATTGGGGAATAATCCATGTACATCAGAAGAAAATAACAATAATTGATTGGCATCTTTATTATGCTGCTTTTTCTTGCCTGATAACAAATTGGTAATTGCCGTATTTGTGCCATCCTTTACTGTTTGTTCATGTTAAGTTGTCATAGTGTTGCCAAATCTGTACGTCATTCTACCTAACGTACTGTCTTTGTTACATTTGTCTATCACTAACTCTATTTCACACAAACTTTGAAAACCATATGCCTTTGTTTGGGCACAGTTGAAAATATTTTTAAAAATATTTTTTGAAAGAAATTCATGGAAAAGGACAAATTTCTGGCGGTCTTTCACAATACTGATTTTTGTTTTATCTATAGTACGCTTGCAGTTGTCTTTTTTGACAAGCCTTGTTCTGCACAATTAATATTGTTATATTCCACTTGTCATATCTGTAATGAATTTGATGTATTTGGGTAATGTTTTTTATGAAGATGTACTTGAATTATAAAGTTAATTTATTATATTACTCGGATGGCTGGGGAATACAGCCAACCTGTACACTGCCATTTTGATAATACTACACAGATTATAGGAGTTATCTGCCTTTGTACATATTTATATGCAATATGGGTTACCTCCCTTGAGTGTCATGTCTGAGGTTAAATACTAAGGTGTTCTTGGACTTAATGTGTATTATGTTGTATTTCTAAGACTTTGATGATATTAATGTTAGACAGTTTGGATACAATATAGTTGATAATTGTTCACTGTAGTTCAGCCTTATGCTAGCAGACCTTACGAGTCAAGGATTGTTATACCCTCTTCATGGTCATTAGATACATATCCAAAATGAGGCAGCTGTTTTGTTTGTTTACAGCGTCACATTTTGGCCTTCAAAGAGAGACTTACAACAAAGTCTGATGTTTCTGTCTTAGATTTTTTGTCAAATGGTTGTTTGGTCTTGTCATTGTTACATGTATTTGTAGCAATGAATTTGAGGAGGTGAAGTACTGTAGTTGAAAGATTATTATTATTATACTGAACCAAATGTATGTATGTATGTATGTATTGGTACTAGAACATGACACTCGTAAAATACGCACATTTGTATCACCTCGGGGTAGTTTGTTTGAAGGCACAATTATTATTTTAGTTACTTGTGCATGTTCTCAGTGCTGTCCTTTCAAGGGATTTGATCAGCATGAATGGGTGAAGGAAGAAAATAAGATTTATCTTTTTCCACTTGTTCAGATTCACAATTTTGTATGATAACACTGTTCCCAAGTTGAAGTGTGTAATTCAGTGTTGTAAGGATTTCCTGTTATCGTTATGTGGACAAAGATATTATTCTGTTGCAAGTTGTATTATTTAATTATATAAACCCATCACTGTTTCATTGTGAACTGTGTGAAAGTAACTTTGTATGTGCTCAGTAACCATTGTTGATTATTTGTTGAAAATGAGCCATGTGTATTGTGTTGTATCATTGGATGAACTAATGCATAGCATATTCAGGTTTGTAACCTGGCTACCACAACAGCCAACTAAACTCCCAAACCCAGCATCTATTCTCTTCACATTATTCAAAGGTGAATAACTCCCTGGTGAATGAATAACAGACACATAACTTTAACAGTGAATTAGTTGTTTTGTGGTTTCAAGTAAGAGCAATGTGATTGTGAGTGCCATTGGCCTAGCCTTTGGTTACTAGTATGGAATGAAGTGCTGAATAACGGAACCTCTGGGTACATATGCCCTCAGGTTTTACTTCCTGATTATATAGTCCTACATGTATCAACTGTCACACAAAGTTTTCATTGACTTCTTCAGACGTGTGAAAGACCTAATAAATTATATAGTGTAGACTTTTGTCATCCTGTCAAATCAACTTTCATATGGACTGTAAGGGCAATGTGTTTCACTTCACATGTAAAATGCCTTCCAACAATATCCTGTGGTCCATATCAACCCATAGGTCAGTGCTTGTATACAGCTTATTATTTATTGGACACCATTTCAACTTTGTTGATATTTTTTCATTCTTTTATTAAATTGGTATGATATTTATTATAAAACCATTTTCATGTTGGGGTTTGTTAACATTTGGATCGTGATGGTGGTTTTACTGTTGTGTGGTCGGTCTTTCAGAAGTAGGATATTGTCCGATGTTTGACAGACATGTTGATGTATTTCAAACAGATAGTAAACTCAATATTTGCTGTGAGTTATTATTTTGAAACTACATCCTAAGGGCGATTGTCATGAAATAAACAAAATGGTATCTAAATCTAGCCTTTGTTCATTTAGTTATGTGTGAAGACATTAATGATCAGTCCTTATTGGACTATTTATAGTAGCAATCGAGATACAAAACATTATTGGACAATTGTTTAAAATTACACGGTTAGGTCTCCACCTCAATGGTTTATCCCATCACCCATCCAGGTATTATCTCCACCTCAATGGTTTATCCCATCACCCATCCAGGTATTATCTCCACCTCAATGGTCTATCCCATCACCCATCCAGGTATGATCTCCACCTCAATGGTCTATCCCATCACCCATCCAGATATGATCTCCACTCCAATGGTCTATCCCATCACCCATTCAGGTATGATCTCCACTCCAATGATCTATCCCATCACCCATCCAGATATGATCTC
>JARFOD010126723.1:0-14086 GCA_031763545.1 Mopalia muscosa
TGTTATTACAGTATCTGTGAGAGGACATAACACCACCCGTCAAATGTTATTACAGTATCTGTGAGAGGACATAACACCACCCGTCAAATGTTATTACAGTATCTGTGAGAGGACATAACACAACCCGTCAAATGTTATTACAGTATCTGTGAGAAATAACGTAATACTATCTGTCAAATGTTATTACAGTATTTTTGAGTGAACACAACACTACCCGCCAAATGTTGTTACACTATCAGTTTATACATTCATATTCATTTTATTATAGTGTGGGTTGTAATTATATTATCCGTATTTAGTTACATTACCTGCGACGTAGAGAAAACTCTATACATGAAGCTTTAGGTAATTTCAATCTGAAATGAGCCAAGGTTTAACCATTATCATAGGACGTTCTACCAATCTTGTATCTATGTTTAATGTAGAATGATTCCTATAACGTTGCCAATAGTAATTCTTTCCTAAAGTACAGAAATGGAGACATTGACAGTTAAAAGTAATGATGATGTTAGATTGTATTAACTGGCTGTCAAATCACAGTATGTCAGACAAGGAAAGCTAATGAAAATCAGTCTGGACGTAACTACTTTCAGCTATCTGATAAATACATTATCTCCCGAGATATCCTCTCATATTGCATATTGCATGGTCATATTTCTACAGGAATGGGATTACAGTATACAGACGTGTCCCTATTAATTATAGCCGTAAACTGTGGGAAAGTGAATCTTTTGTGGATTAACTTTACCGGTTACCCAACTCGCCTGGATGCCATTCTTAGGAATATATGGACAATTGTAACATGTCTGGAGGTTTTGTATGTCTGATATGTTTATACTTACATTGCCATATATATTTTTGTGTTTTTAAGACATTTATTTTATTTACTGGCTTTTATTGTTTATATTTAATGAGGTTACATGATGTTCACATGAAGTTTTTGTCAGTGTGGAAAATAAGTTCAAACTTGAACCCTCATACGCATGACAAGTCAATTTCTATTCAAGAGAAAAATTGATTTTATCTGAATTGAGAATTATTTTCCATCCGTGTTTAAATAAAAGACTCAATAACCTATGCCATATGGATCAGCGTAATGACCCAAATGAGTTGAACAACTAAGAAAGAGATATATGTGAACTGTATCAAATGTGTCTCGGTGTTCACGCAATGACAGAACTTCTTTGATGGGGTGAGCATTTAAGTCATATACGTTATACGCGTTAGATAGTTTGTTTGTTTGGTGTTTAACGTCGTTCTCGAGGGTATTTCACTGATATGACGACAGATTGTCCACTTCACACTAAGCCATGGCTGCGGGCCTTGGGAATAAGACAAATTAAAGTTTGTATCTACCGTTGGAGATCACCAAGCGTTCCATGTAAAACGAACAAAAATAACAAATAAATTGAATAGACTTACCCTCTCATGTGGTATATATGCCAATATCGCCTAATGTCAGAATCAGGAATTTTGCTTTTCAGTTTCTTTTAAACACCGATTTTTTTCCCCCTGACATTAAGATGGTGCTAGTCCTTTTGTAACCAAATTTCGAATTCGGACCACTTCCTCCAAACTTGGATACAGGTTGAATCAACATGGCTTGGTCACTAAGCAACATTTTAACCAGATGATATGGAAACAGTTATTGATTGTTCCGCAATACTCATCAGCAGCACCACAATCATGTATTTCTCGAAACAATTCTCTTTCCGACGTATTTTGCTAAAAAACAGTTTGCTTGTTGTTATATTTATTTTCGACTACATTTATTTATAAAACTCCACAGTCCAATAGAATGGTGATCGCCGATTATTTTGGTATGGTACTGCAAAGTTTATAGACCGTTGTGGAGCAATAATTCCCTAGGTAATGCAAGTTTTATAGAATTTAACTTAACATAAAGTTTAGAATTTTAAACGATGGTTTTGCCACGGACACATCAATGAGACATTGCAAGTTGGAAATAACAGAACATGCTGGATTAGAGTAAATAAGTGAGGGCGATTTCACAAATAAGTCATGGTATGATTATATTTTATTTATAAAATTCCGTAAAATGAATGAACATATTGTCAGAAAATTTTCGTCCAGCGCGACAAACGTTCAAAACTAAGAGACGCAAAATACTGTCTTGTCCAGCAGCCGGTTAAAACTCCCATAAGTAAAGCTTGGGCAGAATTTACCCACTTAAATGCGAAAACAACAAAGCTAAGATATTTGAAAGAATGCTTGCACGGGCTTTATTTCCAATATTCTAAGCAAACATTCTAATGATTTAACGGAAAAGCCCTGCCTATATCATGTCAGTTGTCCTCGTGCATCAGAGGATTAAGGCAAAGATGGTATAAATCTCATTGTGGAGAAACAGAAATCCGCACTTAGGGTCAATGGGTCTGCATGTGCCATGATGGTTTTGCCACACATTTCTGAATCATCTTCTGCCTTCAGTCATCGAGCTGCTCTTAATAGTATTAATCAAATATGGTATTGGTTCTCAATTGAGCTGTTAAGGGCGTAGAGGACATCTCTATTTGTTGAGATAAAAATACTATTATAATATTGGCCTCCAGCTTATAAGTTTTCAGAAATAGGCTAAAGGAAATGTGTTTAAATTGTTGATCTCCATGTAGCCGTGAAGAATTCCTGTACCACAACGAAATTCCATTGCGATCCTGATCTAATGATCTATGGCAACCCATTAACGAAGTTAAAGAGATCAAGTTTTGCGGGTGGGGAGAATGCTGTTCAACAGCGTTGATCAAGGTCGAGTTTTGCACTGATTATAATACACTAACAATACGCCACCTTTAAAACAGGGTCAGTGAAACTCTCTGAAGGGATAAATAGAAAGAACTCCCTCTATTTTAATTAATATCACAGATAGTAGTTTTAAGTCGTCAGATTAAGTTACAACTTTCCTCCAATAACTTTATGCTGTATGGTTTAACACATCGGCAACTGATGACCTCCCTGCTGTGAATCTGTGTGAAATTACAATAATCTCACTTCAGCAGTTTTGAATGTGACTCTATGCTTTCCATATAAACTCCAGGGTATATTAATCAACTTTCATGAGATTGTACGAATTAGTCCGCCACGAAAAGATAACCACGAAAGGATAACGGATAATAATAAATAATTTACATAAATAATGTTCTATTTTGGACGTATTTCTAGTATTTTAGACTTTTAGCGTATTTACGCGTATCGATATGAGAAATAAGGTATTCAAACCCTTGTTTTCTCCTATCAATCTGCATTGCAGTTGAGCAAATCATATACATTTTTATTTTGATGGAAAGTCAAACAGTTGGTGGAAAATCAAGAGATGTTTTATTAACAAATATCAAAACATTATTTGAGATTTGTTGATTTAATGTCTACAAAAGCCAAATGTTATGTAAACAATACGTTTTGATTGAAAGGTATAGATGCTTAGTTTATAGTGGGTAAGGACCAAATTTGTCAGAAGTAGTATTTAAAAAAAGTTGCAAGTCCGCATGACATTTCATTTGCGGCACTTGACTTATGGTTTGAATGCTATCGGGATCCTCGACTTGTTTTAAATGGGGATTTACAACAGCAACATACATTTATAACATATTCAATTTAGATTCCTAATTTTGATTTCAGCATCTTCTTTCTTGTAAGAAAACTAATATTTGTATGATGTTCCGGCTGATTGTCATCAGAATATGTCATTTTTTAGTTAGGTTAAATTGACCATGCGATAAACCTGAAGCCTCTTTGCGTTGGGTTTCGTCCTGTATTGGAATAAGAGATGCTGGCGAATAAGAGGTAAATTGGCTGGCAAAAAGGTGGCTCATTGTTCGTTTGCCCAAACTCGTCACTTCGGTCACCATGAGTCAAGAAAATGTACTTTTATGTTGGCTGAAAAACAATTTCCCCTGACTGGAACTAAATCTTTAATTTACTTTTCTACTTAAGTATAACCCTATGGAGCCCTTTATTACCCGCCTCTTCTGGTTACAGCAGTGGGGAGGAGGGGGGGGGGGGGTCGACTGTGTGGGTGTCTGGGGAGCTTTTGGCAATGTGTGGTGAAGCCCGATCTAAACAATCGGATGGTCACGTGGAACCCTGCAATGATCAATTATTTATTCTATCCTAAATAACACAATTCAAGTTAAACAATTTTTGTACGTGAAGGTTATTCCATCCCACGTTTTGTTTTAAGATCACTGCTGAAGGAGGTGGCTCATATGTCTATTAAGTTGGAAACATCAAAAGTATTTTGTTAGTTCTGCTCAGTTGAACGAAATTTTAATTTAGTTTCCTTTTTTGGTACACCACCCATGGAATCCTTGTTACCTACCCCTGCTTGTTACCGCTGAGGTCTTACCCTTGATGACGATTTTGTCATCAAGTTCCTTAAAACAATCGGTGTATCATAAGATTTTAGTTTTATAATTATTTGTAATTGACATAGTTTCAAACATACTTGTCGCGAATTGTTGCAAATAATTTTTTTTGTTTTGCTTAACACAACATGTGATGATGTTTACTATTTCTAATTGATTTGTCAGGCGTTTATCTCGTTTCTCTTTTCATATGCTAATGTCACGCGCTTCAGATCAATTATGATTGGACAGTATCTGTTTTTACCCATATAGTTAGTTCACTAAGCTTTGGCTTCATGGTCAGTCTTTTGTATAAAGTCTGGAGGTCAAGCTTCCAGCACACTTAACTTCTGGACTCCACTACCACTGAAGTATCGGCCAATTGTACCATTTTTAAGGAATAATAACTTTTTCGTGTGAACCTCAGTGTTAGTTTTATTTTGTACTGTATACAGCTCGGCTCTCGGTACAATACTTATAACGCTTAGATCCAAAACGGCGAAGTATGTCCTTTTCAGTTCAATTTGTTTATCTATTCGGTCTTTGCTGTATCGGGTGCTATTTACTGCAACTATCAAGATGTCAAAGTGTTTCAGAACTCACAACGTTCTATGGAGAGACTTAAAGCACATGTCAAACTGGGTAACGGTCTCTTTTGATTTGTTGTTTTTTTCCTTTGAAACGTTTAAACCATCTGTCAAGATATTACCACAATAATTTGATTAAATATTAATTGAATATATAAATCATACATTAACTAAATTTACCATAACTGAATATTTGACAAGAACAGAGCTAATAAATAAGCTCATTTGGTTTCTAACAACTTGTTTCGGTTATTCTTTTTCACCTCTCTGGGAATTAGACTCAACCATACTATTTCTACAGACCTCCGCAAAGAGATATAGCCAAATGATCGGTAAACTGTTCTCTCTAAGATGGCATGGTTGACTGATTCACTCTTTGAACTGAGTTGTGATTGACTTGTGACTGATCTCGACTGGCTGATGTCAAAGATTTCAAAAGAATTACCTCGGAACCCAAGGAACTTCCAGAAAAATCTCATTTGTTCTTGGTGTAAACAAAGACTGACTAACCCCCAAATGTACATATATCCATGTATAGAAAAATGAAATATAATGAAATATAACAGCATTTATTATACCATAAAAGCGAACCTCTATATAGCATACTTAAATAAAAAATATTTTATACTTCACAGTGATGGTTTTAAGAAATAATTTGTATTGAACGCGTGTTTTAGAGATTAAATGTTGTAATAGAAAGCTAAACCATCAAATTATTTTCTTGTAGCGAATTTTTATCAGCTTTATTGCAAAGAAAATATTTCTAAGTGCAGCATCTATATCCATGCTATATATAATTGTAACAGATCAGTAACTGGGAAATGTCTGCAAATTCACTTGCATAGCGATTAAGTATAAGCACTGGATTAAGTAAGATATTTGCTTTTAGTTGTGGAAGTTAGGCAATCAGACATTTTGGTTGGCTTATAATTTAACACCATATTTGTTGCTAACCAATCACATTTCTAGTTCCATTATCTCACCAGGTGGTCATTTTATGTTATGCCATTTAACATACCATGATTAAATTGTGTGAGAAAAAAATGATTTGAATAAAAAATATTAGTGCTTCCCCATAGTATATAATTAACCAGAAGGATAAAAGGTGTGTTAGGCGTAGAGTATTGAGTTCACCTTCCTTTGTACAATTGTTAACATTTTTAAAAACATATTTTGTACAATGGTGTATTGAAATCCGCGCTAACGATGTCAATATCGTATTCTAAGGATTCTAAGCCATGTCCTCCAGATAGGAACGTGTGGTTTTTACTGCTGTATGGCAATGTAAAGGCTTTTGTATCCGAGTTAGTTGAAGTATCTTTGCAACCGTTATTACCTCAGGAATGAATGTATGATTACAGGTTAAGCAGTAGAGTTGATGTACAGTATAGACCCTTTTCATTCCGTATGACCTGCTTCTACAGCGTTGACAATCTGGTGTCCATTAAAACGCAAAAGCGTGCGTGCGTGTATGTATGTATGTATGTATTTATTTATAGATTATTCCAGAATAACCCAAGGATTGTTTTGATTGTCAAAAGTCGAGATAGTCTTGTAATATATGTAATGCCCGTTTCTACAAATGAAAGGCTGCTGTTCCAAAGCAAAGGCTAGCGCAATCTCTGTCCAGAATGGCTCTTCTCTTACACCCCCTCAAATCTGTGTCAACATCTGAAAATGTGCCCCTAACACACCATTATTAAGCCATATAGTGAGCGTTTCAACCAAAGACGTTGTTAAGACTCTACTCCTGACGCATTATCTCCACAAAATTAATGAATTGCATAACCCACTCCATCCAAATTTAGTGTCCCGCACACAATTACATTTAATTTACAAACTTTGAGCATTTGAAACACATTCTATACATACACAATGTTTGCTATAAAACTTACTTAGTTTGATCAGATTATACTCCAGAACAATGGCAGGTTGAAACCCGTGCAAGAATTGAACTAAGTGACAAACATACTGTTAATGAACACTTCATTAAAGACACTAAAATTATTCGATACATAACAAACATTTAAGAGGCCAAAAAGACCGACAGTTTTACAATTACAGTTCATAGTTTGTAAATGTGAATAACCGGATGATTGTTAATGCTTGATGAGACGTTGACCGATATTAAACGACAGAAAGGACTTGAAGCACCGGTAGAGATTGGGTATTGCGATGTCACTAACGGAATGCTAATTACTACATGTTTTGCCTCAGTCGCATCTGATACTGACAAACATGAAACCAAATTGATTTATATAACTGATATATAGGGCTAATATTTAACGCTCCTTAACAGAAGTTTAACCATACGAATCTATATTAGAATATAATAAAACAAAACATATTTAACAAACTAAAGCACTGGAATTCTTTTCAACTCAGTGAATATTAATATATATAGTATAATAGGTAACAAAAGCATCGAATAAAGAAAGGGCGTTAGACAAAAGAAACTATAGAAACAAAAATATAATATTAATAATATAATATATATGCCATGGTAAACGAATCGGGCTACTGGCTCTTCTTCGCGGTTCCACTCAAAGAATCGATTTACTTTGCTCTTGACATCAAACATACAAGGGAGCACGAAGTAACTTAAGCAATCGCTGGTTTCGTCCCAGTTTTCCACCACATTTAAATAAGGCAATGAGCAGCAATTAAATCCACTGTCATATGCGAAAAGTTCCCTTGAGTATGACGTTAAACGGGCATCAAAAACCAAAACCCAACTAATGAGATAATATTTGTTTATTTGCAACTACATTTAAATGTTACAAGTGGATCTTTGTACTACACGGTCAACTGAATAAATATCGGATTGCAATTAAAGCGGTATCTCGCATATGCTATTGTTTAAATAACTATAGCAGCTTCAAAACTAATTGATGTTTTTTTGTGTTCATCAGAGCTGAATGTTTAGCAGAGAATTTACTGAACACTAGACGATGTATTTTTTTTATCCCATATATAATATTCAGTGTTTTAAAATTAAAGGACGCTCATGGGTTTTATTTCCTCAAATACAATAATCCGTTTTCAAATTTCTGTTTTATTTTAATATAGCTTGGAATGACAGCTTGAACCATGGAATTGGCAATTACCTTTTAATTCGCTTTAAGATAAGTATTTTGGTGTAATTAGTCTTAGACGCAGTTGTAGTGTGCACATGATATGTCATGGCCATACACAAATTGCTCCATGGGACGAGAGATATTTTACAGTTCCCGCAGTATTTATTATAATTAGATGTTATATTGTAATGTGACAATGGTTTGCAGCCATACATCAGTCCAATGACAGGACTATAATTTTAGCGATATTTATCATTTTAGTAGTAATTTTGCTGTCAGAGGAAACCATTATCCACGGGCTGTAGTTCTGTTAATTTGAATACAAATAAAGTTTTCGGTCACTGACAATGCTGTTCCTAAAGTCACTCAATGTCATTAAAGAATTAAAGTGGTCTGTAATTATATTCCTTTCAGAAAGTATTCATATAATTGCCAGCTTCAATGGCAAGAAAATTACGGACGATAAAACTTTTTGTTTTGAATTTAACGGCTTACGAATATTTAAGACAAGCTATAATTTACATTACTTTAACTGACGATTGCCGACCCAATAATTTACATTCAAACAGCTAGGCCTCTGTACATTGGAGGAAAAGCTTAATGTTTACGTGTAAGCAATAAATGTTATATATGGGGTGTTAAAATGTGTTTGTCAACCAACAGAACAAGACTGCTGAATAGCAATGCTGGTGCTGATAAGGCAACTTGGTCTTTTGCAAGCCTTGCAGAGGAGAAATCGTCGTAGACTTTATTGTTGTGTTTCGTTGTCTGCAAGTTTTAGTAGGACTGCATTCAGTCATTTAACTAAAACGTTAATGCCCAGGAGTGCTTTGTGTATTTGTTCAGCAACAGGGGTGGGCATTTGTTCTCCAGAAAATGATATACCTGGTAGAAAGCCTGAAGGATACCAGCGTCATTTTAACGAGGACTACGTGTTCTGTTAATATACACATTTCGCCAATGGGGCACTACTGTTGAATTTTGTGTGGATTTCCATTCATATACATAGTAACTGCAATGCCTGTATCCACACAGGTTATAGATGGTATAAAAGTATCTTCTCAACAACAATATGGTATCCAGCATCAATAGAAACTGCATGTATTTTAGCAGGTAGAGAAGTCTGTATGACTTGAATCAATCCTCCACAATTAGCCATTTCAACTGTTTTAATCCAAGTTACTTGGTCAGTGCACGTCAACCGTAAGAAAAATGTTAACCCAAAGCAAAAAATAAAATAATGGATGTATTTAATATGAATTATGAAATACTTGCAAACAACATTTTATGTGTAAATAGTGCCCAGGTTAAATATAGGCCAACTGTACTATTGTGACAGGATCTATAGCAGCCTTCCTAGCCACAATGACGTGAAATAGAAAATTTAAAGTATCACAGCGTCATTATAAAATGTGTGATACTCGTCAGCATGTAGATTGTACAGAACGTGATAATTTATCACATTGTCTCCTTGCCCTTCCTCCCCTTTGCTTGTTGAAGTCTGTTATTCTATTGTCAAATGAGTGCTTTAACTGAACTATAGATGTGGCATTTCAAAGATTGTCACACAAGATATTTTATGTATTTATACCTTAATTTTTACAACTGTCATATGCTTGAGAACGATGTCAGAATAGACATTGAAACGTTGCGTAAAATATAAATGAGAAGTTGCCATCGATATAGTGTTTTGCTTTTAGACGAGCATGGTTTACTTTGGGTAGTAAAGATATCATCACTAGGTATATATCTGTAGAAATGGCGTCTGGAAGATTTTGAACACACCAGGAATTGTGGATGTTTTAATGGATGTTCATTCTTTCACAATGTATCAGTAAAGTATATTATATCAGAAATAGTAAAATAAATTTACTTGGGTTTCCTTTAAGTAAAACGGATATAATGAAACAGAACCACGATGACAAACGATTGGGATTCATTTGTTGAATACTAACCAGTTAATTTCGAAGGGCGCCATCCTGTTGTAGCAGTAGATGGTCGCGTGACATTAAGTGATTTATTTCTGCATTGCCAATCCTGACTTAATCAGGGTTGATCAGCCCAGTAGCCTGTTGTGGAGGGAGAGAGAAGGTCTCTCAGTCAATCGTCCAAAAAATTCCTGAATTATTCCCGGATATAGAAATTTTAGGATATATCACCCTGCGCTACCCTGATAGGACAGTCAAATGAAATTCAGCAAGTCATGTGACAATTATGTTATCATGTCATGTTATGCAAATTTCTAGGGTTTGTCCGCACGGTATCCTTATCATGAAGGCAAGCGACCTGACATTCAGGGAAACTCGCAAACCTGATTTATTCAGAACAATGGTCTCTAAATTATTTGTTAGAAATAGCTACACATAGCATCATAACTGTAACCCAAGGACATCCCGTCAAATCACAGAAGTAATCAGTAGGCAAGTCCGAGTTAGTTTGCCACTTAGGGAGCATTTCTACACAGGATGGGTTTAGTTTTATACGGCCGTTTATCTGAAAGGACACAAAACGTAAGTAATCATAAAGAAACTATTGTACAGTTCAAGATTAGTCTGAAACAATTGAAACAAAGGATTTCTCGACACTGAAGAAAATAAGTGCAAAACCCCGATTCTGTGGATAAAAAGTTTCCGTGTGTGAAGGGTCTCTGTCAACTCGTAATATGCAAGAAGAGTCTACAGCTATTTATCTACAATTAAACAAAACGAAAATCATTATGAAGAGAATTATATTTGTGTCTCATAGTTTAAAATGGTATTTCATTAGTTGAAAATGTATGTGTTAAACAAATGTGGAGTGTTATTTTCGGCAATTTCGTTCGGCGCGCCGGGTAATCGGAAGAAAATATACTGTTTACAAGCTGCCATATCAATGCTCAGTCACTGGATATGTGGTTTCTCCATACACACTTACAATACACATACCACTCTTGTCGTTCGCCTTGGCGACTTCGAGTCGAAATGGAAGCGAGTACTATGCGAATGCCAGGCGAATGACAAGAGTGGTATCCCCTTAAACAAAAAGCGAATCATGGAAATGCTCCTTACACAACACGACAGTTAGGGTTTTATTCGTATTAGCCCTAAGCATAATGCTTCATTATATATTTAGGTTACATCTCGAAAGTTATATCCAGGTATGTCATATGTCAAGTAAGCTGACATTTTAAGCCGTGCTCTGTGGTATCTCGATAGGCCTTTAATAACCATGAGAAACTTCGACCCCTTCCCCCTTCAAAGAATATCGTTTTTTTACATTTGACTGGCAATCTGTTACATACAAATGTCAATATGGCGTGATAGTGGCTATCTGCCCCGAAATTGACCTATGCCTAGAGCAGACACACCTGTGAGAAACACAATAAATCAATTACAACAGCTTTATCCGAAAATACGAAAAAAGTGAAGTGTTATAATGAATTTAACAGCACGATTAAACAATTGTTATGTTTCGGGTTGACTTGATATGATCATATATTTGCCAATGCAGAATAAAACTTTATCGCACGAAGCCTACTTACACTGTTACAAAACTATGGCTCTAATGGAACTCTTTAAAGCTCTTCAGACATAGCTTTGGTGGAACCTTCTATGGTCCTGTATGGAACCCTCACATCAACTGCTCCGTGTATTTCTCAAATAATGGTTTTTGTCCTTGTGGTTCCATTTATAACCATCCTCGTTTCTAAAGAATCATCTAACAACCATTATTTCTGAGAATGGTAGATTTCGAAACATCTCTTCTCCTTCTACGGCTACATGTAGGTCTATGTCGTATACTCATTTTAGTATATTCCCCAGCCAGCCAAACAACGTTGCGGCAAAGTTTTATTTTGGTAGTCCAACGTTGTTGCAACGGAATTTTGAGGACTACCAATTATGTTGTCAAAACCTTAGAATACAACCACTCAACAACTAAAGAGAAACACAATAGCTCCGTTAGAATATTGCATTATGGAACGTTTCGACAACGTTGCTATTACGTTGTACACAACGCTGCCAGCTCACAGCAAAGTCACAACGCAGTTGATTTGTGTTGTCACAACGTTGAACTAAAACGTTCTCTGTAAAGCTTTAACAACGTTGTGATAACGTTTTATCAACTAGTACAAACTAACAGCTTAATTTCGTTGTAGATTTACGTTGCAGTAAAGTTGATTTTCGGTTAGTCAGCAACGTTAATAATGTATAGCTGGTATGCAACGTTGCAGCAACGTATTGTGTTTGCTGGGTTGAACTTGGAAATGACATGCATTCGGACTACCGCAATGGTAAATGACAAAGACCGTGCTCTTTTCTTGATGAGCTTGATGAGCTATGTTATCGCCTGGCTGTTGTTTGTGCTTATTATCTGATTCCATGGTAACTACAGCTTACCTTCTCACCTCTGCCTATATCAATTATATATCATTGGAAAAAGACAAAGACAAAACTTTTATTAAATATATTGAACAATGCCTACACCAAAAGCTTCCCAACTTACATTTTGGAAATTCAAACCTTGTACTTTACAACAGGTTAGTGGTAAAATAAGCAGTTCAGCTTTCAAATTAGCCTAATAACTTAAAACAGTTATAAAATAATAAAGTTTAGTATGTTTTTTTTTTTTTTTTTTGCCGCATACATTCCCTGCTGACTACCGTGTTGAACAACGACATAAGTTTTCGGCCATACATACTGCTGGTGTGGTGTAAAGAAATATCCGACAAGTTAAAACTCTTAATATTCAATTGAGTGACACCACAACGACTGGTATCAACATAAGCATTAATGCACAGGAGATTCACACCCACACAAGTTACGTATATAGTCAATAAAGACATGTCTGCATTCTGTATTCCTATGCCTGTATTTATATAACCATTCAGTGGGCAATATGAGTGCACAGCTCCGGAGATGATGTATTTATCAGATAGGTCGACGTAGTTAGATGGATAATGGTTTTCATTAGTGTTTCCAGTCTGACATATAGTGATTTGACAGCCAGTATAATACACACTAACAACATCATTACTTTCATGTCAATGTCTCCGGAACTAGGGAAGCGTTGTAGTTATCATTCTCTATGTAGCAAAGCTTATACACGCGAGAGTGTGAAAAATCAATCTACAATCTAAAAAAGTTGTAAGTTGTCAATTTAATAATAGCGCGAATCAAATATATCACACATATTGCGTTATCGACATATCGGAATTGAACAAAATGTGATTGGTTGCTTGATTGATAAAGGTTTTATTTGTTGCTGGCTCGCTTCCGACATTCGATTGAAATCACCATACGTCGTTTTACTGCAATCAAACTAGCAATTAGACTTGCATTTACATATTTTGATAGATAGGTAGATATATATAGAGGATCTCTAATGAGTAACCCGGACATATCCAATTTATGAAAATCCTGTGGACATATTCATGTATGCACCGGAATATTTATGATACTCGGAATACTACCCTCTTTCATAAATTTGGTATCCAGGTCAAGAATGTGAGATTCTATTTATTCAATCAATGCTCTTTTTGCAGTAAGTTTAATCAGGAGTCAACATATAGTTTTGCTTCACTACCAAAAGAAAAGTGAGAAGCGAGTACTAATATATGCTTACCTGGGTCAGTGTTAAGCGTCCATCAGAGTGACCAGCACCCGCGTAGTAGAAAAGAATGCCCGTTGAAATGCAATATTTATCTAACTGAAATATGATTGAAAGTTACAAAAAAAAATTTTTATTTTATTTTATTCAATATGTAACAATTATTTTTGCTTATAAATAAGGCAATATATACTCTCACAAAAAAGAAACGCAACATCACAAACAAAATTTAAAACATGAATTCTTCTGAAAATTTGAGTCCATTTTATAATGTAAATGTCCGATAATTTAAGAACCTGATAGTGGCTGTTGATCACACGTGGCTATTGGGTCAGTCTTTGTGGAACGCTGCACGAAGAAGACGTATGGGAAAACTTAGGGAAGTTGCACGTGCGAATACAGCCTAACCAATAATCCAGTTTAATGGGTATAAAAGACACATAGCCGTCTAATTGAATTCAGTTTTAAATTGTTT
>JARFOD010126734.1:0-14085 GCA_031763545.1 Mopalia muscosa
CTGTATTTTTGTCCATCGTCATATAAGTGAAATACCCTTGAGTACGACGTTAAACACCAATCAAACAAACAAACAATATAAAGTTCTTAATTTTTCAAAAAGACTTCAAGCGATGTGTTGTAACTATTGTGCATTTATTTCTCGACACAGCTGTGCATATATGTATGAAAGCATACTGTCAGTAACAAATGCCCATTCATGGAAAGCAGGAAATTTGAAGATAACCTAGGTGTAACTTTAAACACAGCAGTTCAATTTCAGAAACGATCTACATATTTATTATTTATGTAGGGAAAATCATAATTAAAGATCTACATTGCTTGTAACAATGAAGGGCATCAAAGATGTGTCATTTTGTTGTAGCGATACATTTGTCTAAAAGGCCGAGATTTTTTTAAAATTAAAACTAACTATAAGAGCCCTTTGGCTAAGGGCAATATTTTCCTTACTTTACACTAGAGGTGCTGTTAGATTGATTAATGAGGGTTTAACACCACACTTAAGGTTACCTGTATGACCAGGTATACTGGAGGTACTGTTTGATGGATTGATTAATGACGGTTTAACACCACACTTACGGTTACATGTATGACCAGGTATACTGAAGGTACTGTTTGATTGATTGATTAATGAGGGTTTAACACCACACTTAAGGTTACATGTATGACCAGGTATACTGGAGGCACTGTTTGATTGGTTGATTAATGAGGGTTTAACACCACACTTAAGGTTACCTGTATGACCAGGTATACTGGAGGTACTGTTTGATTGATTGATTAATGAGGGTTTAACACCACACTTAAGGTTACGTGTATGACCAGGTACATATATACCTGTAATAGAGGAAACCAAATACTAAAGGAAGAAGCATACAGACATAAGAAGGGGATAAGCAAATCGCTCCACATATTATTTTTGTTTAAGTGTGAATTAACTTTTTTAGAACACCGCCATCATATAAGTGAAATACCAATGAGCACCTGTAGAAGATTTGACCAGTAAGATGTTAAAATAGGACAGGAACACTACAATTTAAACAGAAGTGATTTTATAGAGTACCTTCTAAATGTACTATAAGTTGAATTTATATTGAACTACAATATGACAGCCCTTGATAAGCCCCTTTGTAGTTAAAATTAAAGCTTGAGTTGATGAATTTGGACCACTCATAGCTGAATAGGGAAACATTTAATTTTAATCAAATGGAGTTGAGGCTTTTTAAATTCTGGGGGGCAATTTGGAACCTCTCCATATGACTTCAAGTTCTATCAATTGCTCAGTACTGTACAGATAGATTTTATTTTGACGACAGAAAATAATTATTATCAGTCTTTCTTCATACTGTACATGTATTCAAACTTGATACACATCCTTCCAAGCGTTTGAAGGAAATGTATCAAGCTCTGTGTATATTAGTTTACAATGTACCTTTGGAATTTTCTTAAGCATATAAAATAAAATGACGAGGATGAGGATGCACAAGGCTTTAAACACCATTATGACAGATCTTATCGTTTGACAAAATGCGAAGAAAGATACTGTATGTAACATAATGACATGCTTTAGTAAGGTTTGGGTGTCCTTTTAATACTGCCCCATCATGCATCAGTAAATGGGATGTATGTTTAATCTTGTAGAAAGCTGTCCGTCAGCTAGTCAATGATTGCCGGAGGTCATACATGTCGTGGACTGCCCTGAAATAGACATTGAACATCTCCCGTATATGCATCATGTAAAACAATGTGGTTCTAACACCAACTCAAAACTGACAACTTGTCCGTATGAGTAGAATTCAGAGGCCATTTTTACAAATATTTCTATAAAAACTTTACACTTATATTTATAGATTAATTTCTATTCCGCTTACATAAGATGAAAATAGATAAAGATCTTCATGTTTGTGTATTTGTGTCCAATTCAAGACATACAATTAACTTATTTTGCCTCTCTTGTTTTATTTGTATTTTCTTTTTCGGAGGTGGTAGAGGGGTGTACAACGTTTCCTCTTGGGTTTTCCACTGTAATTAGGCAAGGAACAGTGTGAAGGGTACAGTCAATTTTATTATGAGTGAAATACCCTTGAGTATGATATTAAACCCCAATCAAACAAACAAACAAAATCAATGTTATGATTGTCCTATTTTGTGTTTGTTTATTTCAAGTAGCAATGAGGGTGATTTCCTTCCCTGTTGGCACACCATCACATGACTGAAATAAAATATCTAAATAAATCTAACAAACTGTCCAATGAAAGGACAAGACAAAAAGTGATACAGTGAATATCCTCATATGTTAGTGTTGTGGACTATCAATTTCCGTGGCCTTAAGTCTGTTAACTTTAGTGTTGCCAATGATGAAATTAAGTGGACGAAGTTTAGAGAAAGTGCCAAGTTTCACTTAAAGCTTAGAATATAAGCTGACTTACTGTTTTTATGTTATAGTTTATACATGTATTTAGTCTTCCATTTTCCATGGTCATTAGTCACGCTTTGAGACTCTCTTTTTGTCACATGGCCTTTCTCTCTTTGATGTGCTTACCCTGGTGTCTATTACATGGTTTAAACTTTGGCAAAAACTGACTAAACAGAATGCCTTGGGAGGTTTACGATGGCCCTCAGTCTATGGTTTTCAGCAGAAAGCTTAACCCATGGTGTGTCTTTTTTTGTTGTTGCATTTTTTGTTCCATTACTGTACTTTGTTGGGGCAAATGAATTTACCAGCCCACTCATGTTGACATGTGTGATAGAATTAACAAATGTGGTAAATTTTATGAAAAAAAATTGTTCTTCACCTTGTGTTTTAAGGGTCAATTTTGTCTTACATGTTTTTCTGTGACCCATGCAGTTTCATCACTATAAAGGAACAACCATGACAAGCTTTTTATCATAAACGGGTAATGTAAGCAAACATGAAGCGGAACCAAAGATAGGCCTATTCTAAATCCTGTTAGAAAGACTTCAAATTCAATCACTTCCTGTTGGTTAACTTATATTTAGCCATGTCCTTCTTAGCCAGCATTTTGTTACATAAATAAAACATTTTGCAACAAATAAACTTTCAAGCAAATCCGGTGCAAGCCTAGAAAGATCAAGGACAACCTGATTGTTCTTAAGTCTCACCCAAAATAGTCAATTTAAGACCTTGAGGGTTTTATATATTATTTTATGATTTGCTGTAAAATTTCATGACATTCACATGTAAATGGCCTATTTCATATAAGTTGAAAGTTGTAACGATGGAAAATTGTGAATGGTTGTGAGCGTGTCCAAGTAATGATTGTCCAACACTTCTCTACTCGACACCGTTATATACATGAAATACATGTAGTCAAAGGTTAAAGCCACACTAACTGTGGCGGTGGTTTCCTGTCCAGCATATTCAAGTTAGAAGTGGATAATAGGATAAGTGAAATGTCCTTGAGTTATATGTTTAACATCACTTGTACGTTTCTACACTGTGTATACTGTAATCCTATTGGCCAAGAGTAAGTATTGGCCATACTTTGTTGTCTTGAGCAGAGGGGGAAACTTATGTTACATATAGATATAGTACATGTATTATACTCACAGTTAATACATAATGAGCCCTAAAGTTATTCACATTATAGTGAAGTTGTATTTGGTGACTACCTGGGTATCGCAGGGGTGTTTTTTTCAGAGGTTTTTCCCCTGTTTTCCAACATAATTGAGCAAAGAGCAGTGTGAAATGGATGATCTGTCGTCATATAAGTGAAAACCCCTTGAGTACCTCGTTCCACCCCAATGAAACAAATAAACCTGGGTATCTGAAGAGTGCCCATTTATGTGTTAGTGTTATTTCAGAATTTGGATACATTGTTGAATGTTGGAAATATATATTCACTCCTTTTCAATTTATTTTTAGCATGTTTTTAATCATAATAATGTTTATTAAATTCTTTAAAACCTTCCAAAACCAGTTTTAATCATGTATGTAACAAAATTGTGCATGTTGTACCTCGACAGTTAAATACATGTTAATATAACTTGTGGCATGGGGAAGCTACTCAGCCAATAGAAAAAACACAATCTTCCATAATTGTTGGAATGAGGCTGTGATTCCAAAAAGTATATACTGTATGAACTTTAAAAAAAAAAATCAAAAATTAATTAAAGCCAGTAATCTAGATAAACTGTGTCCTGCCATGATGTTGTGCCTATGGGTTACACACTTTAATATATAGGTTTGTAAAATTAGAAGGAAAAAAAAAAATATTTTTTGTTTTGCACTCATTTTGTTATTAAAACTAGAGGGTATTCCTGTACCTAGCGTAGATGGTTCAATGGCTGTCCAAAAAACAAGACAAAAGAATGGTTTTAAAAGTATGCTTAATCTTGAGGCGTTTTGTTTCATCTTCATTATTTCTTCGGTGTTATTTATGGATGTTGAGTTTTGCTGATGATATACATGTAGGATGTAGATATTGCACTTAGAAACCTTGTTACTGTAGCTTCAGGGTGGGTGATCTGTATATTATTGTAAGCAGCTGACTTCAATATGATTGGTGTTTAGTGGAGTTTAATGACTAAGCCAACCAATCAAAATACTGTCCCATACCCTATATCTCTTTAAGGATAAGAGATCAACTTTGAAGACAAAAAAGAGAAATAATTCTGTTGTATAATATTTTGAACAAAAAAGAGTGATGGATGAAACAAATGGTTACAATAATGGAAATCAGACCTGCTTACCTTGTGTATTTTGGAGTCTTTTTGTACACATACTTTATGTCTAATATACACATGCGTCAAACACATGAAATATTATACAAAAAGTAGATATTAACATATGTTGTTCTGATTCCATGAAGATATAAAAATAATGGGAAAAACAATATATAATGTAATCCACACAGGTCAATACACATTATTTTATAAAATATCAGAAAATACCTCAAAAAATTTTTATCGAAAAGAATACAAATAAAGGTTAGAAAATATTTCAAAGACATTTCATGCAATTAAATTTCCTCCAAGGTAGCTCTGTGCGGCAGAGTCCTCCAATCTGGGGCCCCACGGCAGTGGCTTAGTGGTAGCACGTGCACCTACCAATTCCGCTTCTGTGTTCCCTTCACCGGCTCAAGACCACCTGTTGACCATTAGGTATATGAGCAAGTCACACATTGTGACTTCAGCAATAACAGGGTGGTTTTTACAAGGTTTTCCACCATAATGCAGTGTGAAGTGGACAACCCGTCGTCATATAAGTGAAATGCTCTTGAGTATGACTTTAAACCCTAATCAAACAACCCCCATGAGGGAGCTGGTGGGCCATGGCCCTGCAGAATACTCCCTCGGCTTTCTTGGTCGATTGTTAGAGGCCAGAAAAGAGGTTGCCTTGGTGTTCACAGAGCTAAAGGGTAATGGGAAGCAGATCTGTTTGTGATGTTCTGTATTTTTGTCCGTCGTCATATAAGTGAGAACGACGTTAAACACCAATCAAACAAACAAACAAACCAATCAAACAAACAAACAAATCAAATCTGAAGTTAGAACTTCCATCTTTTCGTGATAAAATAAGATTAGATCAGGTCTCACGGTTAGCTCATTTTATAAATATTCAGTTCTTTATCTATAATTAAGGAAGTTGAAACAACAGAATAAGAAAAGTCACAGATATTTTGAAAACATTTTTGCACTTTTTATACAAACTTTGATATTTTTTTAAGTATTATATAATTAATAAAGTATAAAAAGTGCCATAACTGACTGGTAAAGTAGCAGCATGTGGGCATTTTGTTTTGACACTGGGCTGTTAACATTAAAATACTGCTTGGTTGATTTTTGTGTTCCAGCTGAGTACCTAACATTATCTTAAATATAAATATAATTCATTAAAAAAAAACTGTAGGGTAAAATAACACAGCTGTGTGCTAAGTAAAATTAAGAAGGTTACCTGCATTGAAATGTAGCTATAGCTTAACTTAACTTAACCACCCTACTCAATGCTACCCTCTTTTGTTCAAAAGAGAAGAAAGGTAAAATTAAGTCTTCAAAGCATTAAAAAAGATTTCCTTTCAGGTTGTACATGTAACTTAAATTTTAAAACATGCTATGCTGCTGTACTGGGGAAAAAATAAAACTTTAAAATGGCTTTGTTTCCATTGAAAATCATTATACACTTGAACACATATTTTTAATGTTATTTATTTCCCCCATCATATGAAGTCATTGAATTTAAATGAACCTTGTTCATTGTAATATTGAATGTAAGGCAGGCACTTGGAGAATTAATTATCATAGTTTACAAATCTCAGTTAACCTATTAACTAGTTGGTAAAGATGGATTTCTTTTGCCAAATCAACAGAACAATTTAAGGTCTCAGCATTGTGTTCACATCACTTAAACACCAATGAATAATTAATTAAAACTTTATTCACTAATTTTTATCGCTTTTCATTTGTTCTTAGTCCTCATATACTTGTTTGAATTATGTTTTTACATTCTATTGTCATTTAACAAGGTAATTTTTTTCTGAGGAGTTTAGTTTTACACAATTCTTTTTTTTTATTGGTTTATTCTATAATACAATGTATAAAACTCTGTCCATATATCCAAAGAGATTTAATACGCTTGGTAGGTACCCATAGGGTGTTCATATAGTTTGAAGTTTGCAATTTTTAATTCAAATTTGCTTCAGCCAAGTATACAACAAATTGTGTACAGGAATTGAGAATAACTTGAAATTTAGTTTTATATGGTGGTTAAACCAATGCTAGAAGTAGTGTGTCTTGTGTCTCTGTCACCCTCTGTAGTGGATACCTCCTTTAAGATGTTAGACTAGCAGCAGGAGATTCGTATCAATGGGTTTTGAGTATCCCTGATATTGGTAGCCTTTGACCATTACCCTGCAGGGGAAACCCTTCACCAAACAATACCTGTTCTTAGAGAGGCCCGTTGTCTCCGCCCAGTGGCTGTTTTTCAGGGAGTGTCCAATGATAATTGATTTAACCCTTCTGTGCCATGAGGCCACTGAAAGATCAACCCATCTTTTGATAGAGTGATTGAGGCTGACCAGTGTGTCAAAAAGCCAACGACATTGTCCATTCACAGTCTTTCTCTGCCAATTAAACACATTAAAAAAACCTGAAGCACTAGAAGCTTTCAGGACACCCTAATGGACCTGTAAAAGAAAACCATACAACTTTGTAATTTGAGTACCATGGCCTCAGACATTTTCACTTTTCTTTTAATTTGTACTCCCAGTCTTTAGGGCTGTGAATTATGCTCATAACACCACAGGGAGGATGTTTATAGCCGCTGGGCCAAAGAATGACAGGCTTATTATTGACAGAGATTAGTGAATAGAAACTTTCCTCAAAGAAAAAAACATTTTTCTGTTTCCTTGTTGATTGAGTAGATAAATGTCAGCTTCTATTTTGTTCTCTCAAATTGGTGATATTAAGTTTTCAAAGTACAAAGATAACCGTTGAGAAGCTTGAATACATAATTATTTTAATCTTAAAACTGACTAAATAGGAAGTTAATTGCTACAATTTATTTGTGAAATAAGCTTGAAGTTTTGCAGCATAATTTTGTGAATAAGAGATAATTTTTTATTGAAGGATGCTTTCTATATTTGTGTGTTTCATGCATTCCTCTTAAGCCAGTGGTATCCTGTGTTTGGTTGGCCTACATTTTTGTGTGGCCTTATGAAGTTATAAAGCTTATTACAATTTTTTGCTGAGTGGCTTTCAATTAACGGTTTTCGGTAGCAATAAAATCATTTACTTCATAAATTGCCCTTTCACAACAAAATGCTCAAATCAGACTGTTGGTTTTTATGTTTAAACTCTGACTCTTGATTTGTCTTGAACAGTAATGACCAAGAATAGCAAAATCAAGGGAATAAGTTTTGTAAATATTTGAAGAATCAATAGAGACAAATGTGGTCATGTCATTTAGGGCCAATCAAAAGCCAAGTCTATTGAAATTACAGCAATCAAAAAAAAAAGAAAAAAGCTAGAAGCCTGTACTTCCCAAGGGTTTTTATAGACAAAAGTTTTCATCAAACTCAATTTTATATTGCCTAAAACTCAATATTTTTAGCACAAAATCCATTAGTACTCAATTTTAATCACTTTTCATCGTCGATTAGATAAAACCAACCTGGATATGAGGAAATCTGCAGTTCATCCACTGTTAATTCTGAATTTTATAGCTCGCCAGTGGCCAAAAGAAGCCAAAACTCAATTTTTTCTAACAAAACTGAATATAAAATTAGCGAAAAACTCAATTTGTGATTTTTGTGTTATATACAATTTTCATGTTTGGATAAACACTAGCATATATAACGCTAAGTAAAAAAGTAAAGCAGTCTAATAAATCTGTTTTTTTTCTCTATAGCAAACCTTTACAGTCAACCTTTTCTATCGTCTCGGTTTTCTCCACAGTGAATTGTTTTTACCTTGAAGTTACCTTTGTACCATCTCTCTGTTATATTGTTTTTACCCTCCAAAAGCACATCTTGCCAAGCTATACTTCACCCCAGTCTAGACAAATCAATGCTATTCTTATATCTAGTGTGTCGGATATTCCGCTGTCGGAATGTCTAAGGAATGATTGGTTAGGCCAAGTCGTACTTGTTACTGTTATTGGCTGGGAGGGACAAGTCTGCTTTCTCTATTGTTAACATTGGTTGTGTCAAAAGCATGTGGTAAAAACATGGAATCATTATGTTGCTTAGTCTAGCTTGAACTTCATGTGTTGCCTAAGTGATTCATTGATGTTACATCGCATGGGACTATTTTGTACCCAAGTAGATCAAAGAGTATGCTTAACCAGATATTTATCACTGTAAAACAAAACCTTATTCCACACTTTAATATTGCTTTCGTGCTTTGTTCAGATTTGTCGCCCAAAACCTAGCTACGTGAGCTCACTTTGTAATCCTTACTAATAAATTTCAAGTAACATTTTTATTCAGCCCGCGGCCGTGGCTCAGCGGTAGCGAGTGTGCTTCCCAAACTGAACCTGCTCCGATTTACGGGAATGAGTCTGCCTTTCGACCATCAGGTATATGAGCGAGTAACATGTTGTGGCTCTGGCAATCGTGTGGGTTTTTTTTTTTTTACGAGGTTTCCTCTCAGTTTTCCAGCGTAATAAGGCTGTGTACAGTGTGAATGCGTCAACATATTAGTGAAATATCCTTGAGTACGATGTTAAACACCAATCAAACAAACAAACATTTTTATTCACAATTTTTTTTTGTTCAGATTTTCTGAAAGGTTTCAGCCATGTATTTCCCTCAGTCCTAAATATCATTGACTATTATTTTTATGTCCTTCACACTTAAATAATTAGTCTGTATGTTAAATACAGTTTCTAAACTAAAAGTTCCCTGATTTTAGCTTCGTTTTTTTTCCATCTTTCACAGAGCCCTCTGGCTAGGGAAGTTTGTTTAAAGAGTAGCAATGTCTTTACTTAGCACTGGAGAAAATTAACTTTCCAACATTTTGAAAACACTTCACATCTTGGTTGTGCAAATGTCAATTATTGTTGGAATAAGCTTACACCGCCGTCAATTCATATAAGTGAAATACCTTTCAGCTTGGCGTAAAACCTCAATTGATCAATCAAACCATCTGCCACAGAAGAAAATGAACATATTATAGATTGACACTGTTTATCCCTCATTGTAACCAGATAAGTGGTAGATTTCTTCCCCAAAATGCCCACATGCTGCTACTTTACCATGCTACTGAATGTGTCTTCACACAGACAACATGCTTCACATTCCTACTGGGATGATGGGAGCAGCGGCATATTACAAGACAAATTGTTCAGAGCAGCTTCACCTCTGAAGCCAAATATTTTAACTTATGATGCTGCTTTGGGAATTTTTCGAAAGGCTTTGTTAAATACATCTGAGAATCTGTTTCCTTGAAGCCCCCAAATTGTCAAAGGGTAACGCTGGGGACAAAATACTTAAATATTTTGCTAGATCAGCTACATCACACGTAATTCAACAGCAATAACTGTCAATGTGGCAGAATTAACAATTAAAATCAAACAGTTATCAAAACTTATAACAATCTAGACAAAAACAAGAGTAAGCTTACATGTTATATTGGATGAAATTTAATGAATGTGATTATTATATAGGATTTTACAGAATGCTTCGCAATATTAAGAGGAAAAATTAATCAGTTAGTTTTATAACATTTATATTTATGGTATTTAATAGGCAAGCTCAATTGATCAGTAAACTCAGTATTTTGTGATTGCCAAAGCTCTGGTATTTACTTTACATGTCACTGACTAGAATGCTTGTAGCCGTGAAAAAAGTTTGTGCCATTTGACAAACACAAATATATAACATGCTGCCAGTAAACAGTGTATGGATACACAAGGCACACGTTAATAATCTCTCAACAGAGATTCCCTCTCTCTATCCCAACCAGGCTCCCTGTAAAATGTTAACATACATGCCAATGATGCCAGAGATGTTTTGTTTTCTGTATTGCTGCCAATCCAAGAACAAATATAACAGGCATATGGAGATACCATGACTATGTATTTATATATGACAGTTATGACCCATTGTCCTTTGCTTTGATAGTTTGAGATTAAAACAAACTACATTATACATACACAGTAATGATTTTCATGCTTATCACTGAATAATGATTATAATTGTAAATCATTAAACCCTTAATATTTTAATATTAAGGATAGTGAGGTTAAAATTTTATTATTTATGTCTGTTTTGTTGATGTCACAACTTTTCTAGGCCTACAGTGGGACTCAATATTGATCAGTTTTTACAAGGTTACCTATCTTTATGTGTTTTTTAAAAAATTTCCAAAATATCTGTATATTATTAAGAAATACAAGCCCGATGAACACATACGTGTGCTGATCTACATTTACATGTATACATGTACATAGAATCGCGGAGGAGGCAAGCAAATTTTTCTCTCTTCAATTATTTAAAATATACATGTATGGTGACATAGCATTAGCTAATATTCGCTCTGTCAAGTTTCCAATACCTCTAAAGGCTCTTGACTGTTTAGCTGGGATGCTCACTCGACTGGAAAATGAAAGTGAAGTCTGAGAAATGTGTTTGCTAAGACAGGGAGATGGATTAAGTGCAGTCTGCCTATGTCTCTGCTTTCTCCAGGCAGGCATGGTTGATCAGATGACTGACAACTCCCCTGTCGGGATATCTTCTCATTGCAACAACAACGCCAGCTCATTTACTGCCTCATTAAATCTGCTAGGAACAAAGAGCTGAGCATTCATTGGAGTCGCTCTATACACCCATCAGGGAGTCTCCAAATGACCCACTCAATGATTGGAGGAAATCAGCTGAAAGATTAAGCATTTTGTTGTCTTGTCTTGTCTGAAAATATTAAATAGACCATTGTTTTACCAGGAAAACATCAGCATGGATATTGTGGCATTGTGTATTCTTTTTATAACCTGCGAAACATTATCTTGATGTATGAAAAAGATGATTATATATGTGAAAGTTATAAAGAAAATGACTGATTATTCGATCGGCTTATTCCTATAACATTCTTACATATTTTGAGGGCCTAAGCCATGGCTTAGGTGTTAGTGGATGACTTCTGATCCACCTTTGATGTAATGGCCATTTAGCGGAGGGTAGTGTATTTCAAGAATAGACAATGATATACTGCTTTAATTACTTATGTACTGGAGAAATATTAATCTTCAAGCATAGCAAAACACAATGTAGGGTTGTGTTAGCATGGCAATTGTTGTTAGATACACCATTGCCATATATAAGTGAAATAACATTGGGCACACTATTAAACATCAATCAAGCAATGTACCCTTCGCTGGTTCTACTCCCCTAGTTGACCATAATATGTATATATCCATTTCCCATGGCCATGGTCTGCGTTTGGGGAAAATGCAAATGTTAGATTATCTCACACAATTTTAGAGGACTGATTTTAAGGTTATGCCAGAACAGATAACAGCACTGGCCTGCTTAAGTATGGCTTTAAACCCAAATTAAACAAGCTATTGGCCATGTTTCACAAGTCGACTCTCTGCGACTTTGAACAATCCATTTCCACTCATTAAAGGTGTCATCATCCTGAATTAAGTGCCATGAAGTGAACTAGCAATTGTAAGAAAAAATTAATTAAACATGGAATTTTACTCTGTTCATGTACAGTGTATATACCATGTTTTATATATTGTTCACGCTTATTTACTGTTTTTTTCTCATTTGTTTATGTTTTTTGCGTCTAATGTATACCCTGTTCCTTATGTCTTCAACAATTTGTATATTCCAGGTTTTCACCTCAGTGGTTCTGTCACAGAGCCCGCCAATCCATTATATTCAGAGCCTGAGAAGGAATTCAAAGTTTCTATTAGTTTTGACAGGTGAGTTTTGATCGATTTTTTTGTAATTTGCTGAACCTTGGGAATGAAGAATATTGCTTCTGTGTGTGTCTCTTCCTATGAGCATAGTTTTATGAGCATTCAAAGTTTGCTAATATATCCCATTAAAACAATTGAGTTAACCAAGGAAAAGTTTATAATGTCCCGTTGGGTTAACAGGGGAAAAGGGCACATGAGCAATTTTGCAGGGGTGACTTAAAATTGCAAAAAAAATCGCTCCATGTGCCGCAGGCTTGAGACTGGTAGCTCTCTACACTGTGAAATCTGCAGGCCTGACTTCATCTCCTGTCAAGTAATGTGTTTAATCTAAAAGAAAGAAACAACTGAACAATTTGTTTTTCTCATCTCATTAAACTTTTTGCAGTTACATCAAATTCCATATGTATCACCAGTCCATGAAGTGAACATATTGGTATCCATACATGTATGTATAGTTGTTCGTGCAAAGAATTTATATTAAAATGTAGATGAGAAATTTCAATTTCAGATTATCAGATCAGTGTCAAGATAGATCCCATATATCCATCTATCATGTCTATAAAACAGTCTATCAGAAAATTATTTCATTCATCCAACTAAACATTCTAGGTCAAGCATGCATTCAGGTAAAACTTTATATCTGTTCATACCTCTCTGCCTTACCTGTAAAAATTCTTCAATTAATAATCTTGCCATATACCAAAGCCAAGTGAAGGAACAACCATATAACATTCCAGAAAACAAAACTGTATATAGAATTCATTTGGCTTTTGTGGTCATCTGGGACATCTTAATATGGCGTTAAATCACAATGAAATGAATAGACAACCCAAAGCTGCTTTCCTGCATCTGTTTCACTGTTTCAACAAAATCTACATGCATCTAACTGATACTGTGCCGTGTTGGACAGATGCACATGGCTGGATTTGTATTAACAACTGTTGACCTTCAATGAAATTAGACTTTTTACAAAAAATAAACATGCTACAATGATCTCAGAAAATGGATTTTAAAAAAACCCTTAAACAAACATATTGATGAATTTATGATGTCCTTTTTATTCTTTTCAAACTCTGGAAATGCAACAACAAGGAATATATTTGCAAAAAAAGGGTCATAAATGTTTGTTGTGTTAATCTGCTACACCAAAATCAGAAAATCTGAATAAAAAATTGACGATTTTTGAGGTGACATGTTGGAATTCGCGTACACAAAGTCAGTGAAATATTTTCAGTTTTCTGACAGCTATGGTTATCAAGATTGGAAGATATTTTTCCATGTAGGTCTTAGCACACAACATCAAACACCAAACAAAGAAATATTCAAGTACTTTCTTATCCATGTAATTGAATTAATATGCACAAGAGCTAACCTCATTTTATTATTTTTTCCCCCCACTCTTTGTGTATTACTGCAACAACGATTAATATTCGATTATCAATTTTTCTTCTTAATTTTTTAAAATAGTCTTCATTTAAAAATACTTCCAATTGTCAATTTCCCTTCAAAAACCTCGCTTGAGATATACCAAATTTTTTATTTAAACATGTAAGAAGTAAACAGACTACAATCATTTATATCCCTTGCTTTAAGTCTCCATTACAATGTCGCTGGCGGTTGGAGGAAATTCATGTTGCCCTGGTGCTCTCAGAGCTAAAGGGGAACAGGAAGCCGATCTGTTTGTGGTGTCTGTCTTGCGTCCTG
>JARFOD010126745.1:0-14085 GCA_031763545.1 Mopalia muscosa
TACCCTTCTTTTAAATTGAATCTCATATTTCATTGGCAGGCCTGGAACATTTATCCTTGACAATTTCAATATCGTAATGTTTTTATCGTGTTTTTGTGATATTCCTTATCGTTGTCCATAAACTCAGCCCTTTTCTCGAGATTTTTGGGTTGGACTGTTGTAATTTTGAACTAAGTTCGTCTGGTGTCACTGTTTGGAAATCCGTTTCAGTCCCTTCAATCGCTACTAACTCGACACATAAAACACATTTTAAATTTTGCAATGGAATATCGCTATATTGGATTGCGTCCCATATAATGTGTTTAGTTTACAAATTTATTACAATATGGAAAAGTTTGATTTATATTTTATTGGTGATATTTTTTAAGGGTATATAGAATTCAACATGAGAAGATTTGCTATGACTGATGACACTTCTATTTTAATTATTTCACAACTTGAATGTTGCTTACAGTATTCAAATGAATGTTGCTTTCAGTCATCAAGTAAATTATCAGTTTACAAAAATAAAAAAAAATAATTTAATTAATTTAATCAAATGCGATTTAGAGAAATCCTAAAGAATGTTTTAAAATGTCAACACATCACAGCCCACAAATAAAAAATGTTCTCTTTGTTTATGGTTACAGTTTACAGATAGATAAAACTACTTTTGTGAAAATGACTTAAAATAAAAAAAAGGATATCATTATTTATACACGCATAGAGCGCTTTAAAAAAAACAATGACTGAGGAATCATAATATATGTTATACGACATCACAAATCTGTGTTATTTTGTTGTATTAAATTGAAGTAAATTATTTATCAAAGGCAGATTTGCGGCACTTTTGCAACCCCCCTTTGGCAAGGGTTTTTTCTACGTTTCACGGCTTAAAACACATTACTCTCAGCAGTTGTCTTCCAAACAAACTGTAAAGAGTTAAAATTAAGTTGATGTTTACTCCTTTCGAAATAATAAATCTGCGCTGTTTTGTTGTATTGATTTCAATGAAATTATTTATCAAAGGCAGATTTTTTTGTACTGTTACAGGGATCGAGCATTAAAGTCTTTTCCTTCATTTGGCTATTTATACCGGAAAGTAGTTCTGTCAAGGGGGCGGGGCTAAAAAAATTATGTTAATTAAAGTATGAACGCAAAAATCGAACCAATTAGAAAGCTGGATTCCGTGTGAACACCACTAGAATTTAATTATTTAAGCATGAAAGAAGAAAAATTGTCGTAAAATAGATCAGAGATACATTTAACCCGTTTTCTCTGCTTTCATTTTTCAGTGTACCGTACTTGGGAAAATGCCTACTCCTCAACTGTTTTTATACCTACAGAACTGATTTTTTGCACACTTCATCTTAACATATAGAACTAAAAAATGGTCATTAAGATTTTTAATAACTTTTTTCGTTTCTTAGATAAAGTTATAAGAAGTTGGAATTTCACTATTTTCACTCATTTTGGAGACTTTTGACCTCTAACCCAATATTGCAAGAAAACTATTAAGGCAAATAGGAAAAAACTGAATGATCGTTTTGGGGTTCACATAATGTATTATATGTTGATGTAAGATTGAACAGTTGATGTAAATAGTGTAAAAGAAGTAGCAATTTGAAAAAGAGGTGGCAAAAATGTACTTTTTAAGCAAAATATGTTTTTCTGTAAGTTTTAGAAATATATATACATGTATGGCAAAATTTACATTAGTTTAGAAGTAAAACGGCAAAACGTAAAAACACTCTGTAGTGGGGTTAGAGTTTCCTTAAAAGAAAAATTTCTTAAATTTTTTGTAACATTTTTTTGACTAATTTTTTGGTTATCATCGCTTTTTTCATCAAAAGTCTTCAGAACGATAAATCTATGACGACTAACCAACTTTACCTATACAAATTTGAAGATTATTACATAAGTGATTGAAGTCGACATGTTTTTCCAACCACTAATGCAATAACTTTTTTACAACGCATTTTTTCATAAAAAAATCATGTATATACGTCTTCAGAACAGTAAATCTATTAAAAATAACCAACTTTACATTGGTAATTTGTATTTTCCCCATAAATTTGGAAAAATATTGCATTAGTGTTCGAAATTGACACATGTATTTTCAACCACTAACGTAATAACTTGTTTTACAACTCATTTTTTTCATCAAAAATCATATATTTACGTCTTCAGAACAGTAAATCTATTAAAAATAAACATTAAGACAAACAATTTCAAATTATTTTTTCCAAATTTTTGAACTTTTGTCTTTTAAATTTTTTTTTTGCACATGGCTTTTTTCATCAAAACTCATCTTTTTTTACAACTCACGTTTTCATCAAACATCATCTATATACCTGTTCAGAACAGTAAATCTTTTTAAAAAAACCAACTTTACACAAAAAAATTGTATTTTCCTCATAAATTTTCAACTTCAACCACTAATGTTATAATCTTCAACATTTTATGGGTAAATCCGAAATCTTTTGTTGAAAGATGCTTATTTGTCAGCAGGATTAAAGCGGATGCTCAGATGTTATAATGTTTTGGTTATAATTATATACGGGATATGACTGGATGCTGTATTACAATCGCGGTTAAATAGTAGCTTCAGATGTACTAATGTTTTGATTTTAATTGTATACGGGATATGACTGGATGCTGTATTACAAGCACGGTTAAATAGTAGCTTCAGATGTACTCATGTTTTGATTTCAATTATATACGGGATATGACTGGATGCTGTATTACAAGCACGGTTAAATAGTAGCTTCAGATGTACTAATGTTTTGATTTTAATTGTATACGGAATATAACCGAATGTTATATAACGATATATATCTATATATCTTTAGATGTTATAATGTTTTGATAATGATTATATACGGAATACGAAGGGAATGTTATATAACAAACACAGTTTGAGGCGTATCTTCAGATGTTATAATCATTTGATTTTAATTATATACGGAATATGACTGGATGCTATATAACGATCACGGCTTAGCCTATCTATAGATGTTATAATGTTTTGATGTATTAGGGAAGAAATGATGAGATCGATACAAGCAGCACAAAGAGAAGCCATATGTATCAAAGTTAAAACTATAACAGACACAAGGTAAAGTAGATATCAGTATAAAGAAGTTCAATCAGTAACGGTTATTTTCTTCATATCTCCAAGATCTTCGATAAAAACTCCGACCAATGGTAGTAACATAAAAAGAAATCTAGGATGAGCATGGTGATAGCTGTAAAACGACAAACACATATAATAATATGGATAAAAACCATCTAAAACATTAAAAATGGGCCTGGCAATATCGATCCGTGACGCTAATGTAAGCTTTTATCTGGTCGTTTTATTTCCTGTCATGCCCCCTATATATGTGATTATTTTTATATGCAGGTAGAATTGGCTGGGTAGAGAAAACGGAGAGGGAAAGGGGGGGGGGGGGGTATTCATTTGATATTCCATTCTCTGGAATTAGGTACAATGCTGTTGTTTTGGGTCATGACTTGAATATAATTTAACAATGAAACAGATGGGGCTGATAGAATACATTGACATGCACTTAGCTTGACAAATAAAAGCATTTTACCTTTGTCGTGAACTGTAATTCAAGGATAGAAGAGTCAGGAAAAAATCATTTTCTTTTCTTACATCAACTCTGTTAATTCAAACAATAAAGAGAATCTTTCACATTGTATTATGTTGAAATTGCGCTTTTTGGGCCGCTTCCCGTGATAGTTTCCGCAGCCGTCATTCA
Source organism: Mopalia muscosa (assembly GCA_031763545.1). Classification (NCBI taxonomy): domain Eukaryota; kingdom Metazoa; phylum Mollusca; class Polyplacophora; order Chitonida; family Mopaliidae; genus Mopalia; species Mopalia muscosa. The sequence goes on from JARFOD010126745.1 coordinate 3,747, forward strand.
GATACTGTATTTCTATACTTGTTTACAATAATTTGTTGTTAATTTTCAATTTTTAATTTTTAATCCTGTCATAACAATAAGTTATTAATAATTTCAATATAAAGATGAAATGGTATTTTATATCATTATTACCGCTGAGTTATTAATTGTTTTTGATTTAATTCAAACAAGACAAATTATCGATTGTATGGATCAATTGATTTCTTTATTTCCTTTACTCCATGGGGTGACATTTAGACGTGGATGTGGAGAAAAATTAATAATTAATAGTGTAATGGTAAAAGTGTTTTTTAAATGTGTCTAAACGTAAGTCTTGTTATTATTGTCAGGCAATCAATCAGCGGTTCCCTGTAATTAAGCGGGCTTTTTGTTTTTATTCACGAACTGTGTGAATTTGGTGAAGGTCCAGTTAGTAGTTCTTTTATGCTTACCAATCGAATTTATATATGGACTAAAAAACTGAACTGAGAGCAATTTGGCAAATTGCTACAACGCCAAAACGAAATTGTGTATCTAGTGAAATAGGCCTGTACTAGTTTACATCTTCCTAAATTTATGGGGAATTTTGTTATGAACGGTCGCAGTGCAGTGTTTGTCAAGCCTTGGAATATTGTTCAATAAGACAAAATAATGCTAGAAAAATCTAACTCGTATTTAAAAAAATAAAGACAGAGGCCCCATGTTGATTCCCCCATTGTGATCTTCAAGAGATGCATTTGAAATTCTATGCTTTTTTTTTTGGAGAAAGAATCCAGTTTCTTTGTAAAATATGCCCAATTATAAAATGCCAGAAACTTTGGATTAAAATAGCGCTCAGAATATCGCCATATTTGATATTTTTCTAAAAATTTGAATACCCTATTAATTTTCCTGTGTTGCAAAATAAGATCTTCAATTCTTAATTATCAAATTTTGTTTAAAAATTGTGCTTTGCATTTTAAAATATGCTCGGAAGTTAATTACATGGAAGATCTTGTGGCACCAGAGTGAGTTATCTCACAATGGATCAATCGGAAGAAATATCCAGGTCAGGAAATAAGGTGGATTACACCAAGACTACGAAAGAATATCATGTTATGAGGAATATGAACTGTTGGGTGTTCGGTTATGGATGATTCGATCGACATAATTCGGTTAACTCTTTGCCTTTCACCGGTTTAATTTTGCAGATTGAGAGGGTTCGTTGTTGTTTAGGTAGCAGCCTAAACAAAATAAATCGTAATTTAAGTTTGTTCTAACAAAGAAAGTGTTCTCTCAAAATAGAGGCCCACGGCCGTTGCTTTGTGGGAGCGTTTGCGCTTCCTAATTATTCTCCAGTATATCGAGTCCGACTGTCGACCATCAGGTTCATGAGTGAGTCACAAGATGTGGCTCCGGTGATCGTTGATGTTTACGAAATTACGAAGTTTCTTCTGGGTGTTCCACCATAACGAGGCAAGGAATAGTGTTAAGTGGACAAAACGTCGTCATATAAGTGAAACCCTAATCAAAAAAACAAAACAATGTCTCAAACTAGCGAAAGCACTTGTAAACTTCACTGACTATTCAAAACTGCCGCGGAAGCTGTGCATTTTGCCTCTAAGATTCGTTGTGAATGTCGGTTACAGTCGATTCCAGATTATTGATATTAGAAGTGGTAGCGTGTGTGACTCCTAATCCTGCTTCGATGTACCGTTTACGTGAGCGAGTCCGTCGGTCGACCATTAGGTAGATGAGCGAGTCATTCGATGTGTCCACGACAATCACGGGGTGGTTTTTACTCGGTTTTCCATCGTAATGAGGCAAAGGGCAGTGCGAAGTAGACAATCCGTTGTGATGTAAGTGAAATACGCTTCAGTACGACGTTAAACCCCAATCAAACAAACAAACAAACATATCGTTGTGAGCTTATCTTGAACATGAGTTAATTTTAATAAGTAAGAAATGGAGAATCCCTAGTAATGGAAGTGAAATACCTTTGAGCACTTTGTTCAAACCCGATGAAAGTAACAAAAAGGGTTTTCAGCAGACGCCCTCGAGTACATAATAAATTATTAAAGACGGAATATGATAAATGCCGGAAGAAACCTCGTAAGATAAAACCGTACATCAAAGTGACACACGTTACTCATTAGGTGATAACAAACGAGAATGTTCTCTACTTCCAGCTCCAAATATCCGTTCATTAGACTGTTCCTATCATTTCAATTCACGATTAACTGTACTACATATACAAAAAGACAAGCATGATTCATCTATGTCTACTTTCACATAATCTTTTGTGCAATTTTCCCTACATTTTATATTGAAGGTAGGCAATTATATATTCTCAATTGATCATCGGTTCTTGGTCGTCTAAATACATGTCTTTCAGCGTTTTTAAAATCGATGGTTCTCTAGTCTCCACGAGCTCTAAAATCAAAAGCTATATGTTGTGCGTTGGTCGTCGATCACAACGACATGTCAGCAGAAGGCGTGGTTTTCAGAAGAGACGAGCACAGAGTTCGGAGAAGAGTCAGCTATAAGATTCAAGTCAATACGCTTCGAGATGCATGTTGTCTAGAAATGAGATGATTTTGTTTCGATTATGAATTTAACGAGTCGTTTATCGCTGGCGAATATTTCTGGGGCAAATGCCACGGAACAGGATTTGGATTACTACAGTGCTCAAGGCTTACGAGACCTTGACCGAGCATATACAATATGGAGATTTGCCTCTCCATTCTTGATTCTTCTGGGAACTTTCGGAAACGTTTTGACCATCGTGATCCTGTTCCGAAAATCTATGTGGAAACTGGCTTCATCTCCCTATTTGGTGGTCCTAAGTGTTGCGGACATTACAGTTTTATATTTGGGTCTTTTGAGACAATGGGTTATTTACCTCAAAGATATTGATATTCGCCTTATCTCCGCTGCTCTTTGTAAACTGCACACAACACTTGTCTACACGGCTACGGATTTCTCAGTATGGATTTTAGTTACAGTATCTGTGGAAAGATTTATTTGTGTTTGTTTTCCCTTCAAGGCTAAGCGTATTTGTAGTCGGGGACGAGCGAAGATAACTTTAGCAATTTTGCTGTTAATACTTTTTCTTGTCAATTGCCACTTTCTTTTCGGTTTGGGTTCAGTGTATGACGAGGAATCTGGAGAATTGGTATCACATTGTGACATCCTTTACCCGGATTATTATAGTTTCTGGTTAAATGTCTGGCCTTGGATTGACTTATCGGTGTTTTCAATGATACCATTTTTCATAATAATTATGTGTAACATTTGCCTCATGACGAAAATCGGTCGGTCTTGGAGAAGAAATAAGGTATTACCCGGTGATGTATCAACTGACTCTCGAACAAAACCTTCCTCAATGACAGCCTTGTTGGTGTCCCTAAATAGCCTGTTTCTCTTTACAACAGCTCCAATTAGCATTTTTCTTTTGGGTCATTCACACTGGGTGGCTACTGCAACGAAAGACGACAAAGCTCGTTTAGAACTTTGGTGGGCAATAGTGAATCAGCTGATGTATCTGAACAATTCTGTCAATTTTATATTTTACTGTGTAAGTGGTCCACGATTTAGGCTGGAGCTAAAGGCAATGATTCAACAGCGTAACGCGGTGATTCCAATGAGGACTTTAACGTCTACTCAACAAGCACCTGTCAAACCACCAGTTGTTGAGCCACCACCTGCAGGACAATCGTCCACAGCTCTCGGAACACTACCAGAGACGATGATACTTTCATCACCTTCACTTTCAGCCTCGAGTGTCCAGCCCAGGGAAGGCAATACAGTAAGACAAATAGGCTTTTTGACCGTCTCTGGTTGCTGAACATTTTATAGATTGAAAGCTACTGATTGTACATGGACATCACACGAAACTAATGGAGTACCAAGTGATAACAGATTTTAATAGTAATTATATATTCTACGAACTTTTCCCTTAACGCAGAGTTATATACAAAGTTAAAGTCAAAGTGTTATCACCTCTGGTGAAATACTACCTTCCCAGTTAACAAAAGGAGTACAACCATGCCATGTGGTTGAGCGTTAGATTAAGTGATCAGTAATGCGTTTAGTCAAAGTGGTCCAGAAGGAATCATCGACCAGTACATATATTCGAATATTATATTTCGTACTTTCAGATTTTTGTGTGTGTGTTTATAAGTGTTTTTTTTTAAACCACCTTTTCTGCATCTTTGTCTCTTCAGGACAGAACGTTTGAAAGTGGCAGTGCATAACCGAGTTAGATCGAGATAACCGTTCCAGTGAAGGCTACGCACTGGCGTTAAGTAAATACATAATGACGTGCATTTGTTTAGTCTTATTTTTAAAATGTTTTTTCAAGTCCTGAATACCTTTTATTTGAGTATTTTGATAACGGACCAAGGACTCGGAGATGACTTAAAAAGAAATATATTTTATAGGTTCTCGCCTGGAATGATTCACCAGGAAATCTAGTATATATGCAACAGAAATAATTTAGAATGCCATAAAAAATCTAATGAAGGGCATTCTCTTAACATTTTCTTAATGTATTTGAAAAAATCTTGTAAATGCAATACAAAAAATGGTCTTTTCTTTCATGAAGCTGTTAATTATATATAAAGATAAAAGAAAATTCAGTTGATATATTTCTGAATAGAAGCTGATAACTAAATGTCAGTACATAAAGTTTGCTGAAAAACTAGTTTGTGAATCGGAGAATAATCTTATCTGACCATATTGAACAAACATTACCATATGCAAACATACACCCATGAGACCAATATAGATTTTACAAATAAAGAGTCATTCAGCTATGGTCGGCAATATAACGAAAAATCATTATATGAGAGGAAACATTGAAATCCTATCAATTTTCTCATATAGTTATTATAATGGAAGTTTTCAATTCATTATCGAAGCTTTTCATATTGAGTAGGTCTGCTCATATCTAGTACTCCTATGGTTTACTGCTCTCCTGATTATAATTGGATTTTGTGTGTGTATTTCTTCTGTATTTTATTTGACTAATTCCCACTTGACACTGTTTTATTGTCGTCTAAAGATACAACGCTTTCCATGTTATTAAAATCGATGGATCATTTTCGTTATCAGATCTAGTTTGGGGCGTGGCTGTCTTCATTAATGTCTGCCAACGGTTAAGGCCGTGGTCGTGTCTTAATGGTAGCGTGTGCGCTTATTCAACTGATCCTGCTTTGATGTACCGTTCACCGGAACGAGTCCTCTGTCGACCATCAAGTATATGAGCGAGTCACGTGTTGTGGCTCTGGCAATCACGGGGGTGGTTTTAACGAGGTTTTCTCTCGGTTTTCCACAGTAATATGGCTAGTTGCAGTGTGAAGTGGACAATCTGTCGTCATATAAATGAAATAACCTTGAGTACGACGTTAAACCCCAATCAAACAAACAAACAAAGCCGACGGTTAGGGAGTGGATGGGAAGGTGGAGGTCTCCTGTTGCCCGGTGCTCTCAGAACAAAATGTCAGCCAAAGCTGTTGTTTGCTTCATTCTTTTTTGTTGTCTTTCGATTGTCCTGTATTGTTTTTGTTTTCACATGTCAGTGACATTGATTTCGCAATACCTGGATATCTCAATCTGCCTTTTGCGGAAATACCGATTTCTCTGTTCTTGTGGCATTCTTGCCAACCAATAGTTCTATTTTGAGCTTTTCTGTATTTTACAACCTTTGGCGGACACGGACGCTTTAATCAGAATCAATACAGCTACCGCCATGAAGAATAAAGTGACTAAGGTTTAAATTACAATTACATATAATCTGTCATATATGCGCTTACAACTAACTTGTAACTTCCGTTATTGACAATTGCGCATTTGCACTGTCTGAGCCTTTTCGTAACACGCCATCTGGTTGGATGTCTGCAAGTTCCCACGCAGCCAATCAATGTCATAGCTGTAAATTCTGGTTATAGCGGCTCGGTCGCCCAGGGTTGCAAAGAAGAGTAGCTCGGAATTAAACTTTTGGCTAACGAAGATTTTTTGTTAGCGTTCCTGGGGTTAATATAAAGCAATCTATTTGTTAACCACTTTCGGTTGATTGAAAAATCTACCCGGGTTTTATAAATTCAAGCACCAAAACCCCCTGTTGATCTCATAGTCTACGGTACCACAGCGTTGACAATTGTGTACTCAAAACGGTTTTTGGGCTCCTTTTTAAAGTAATCCACGTGACATATATGTCAGGCTTAACTTCAACACAAGCAACAGAGATGCTTAAGTCGGTGGATTTACTTTAACGATCAAATAAACATAGACGATTTAAAGTGTGCAGTGCGAAATATTGAGGAATGCTGTATTCACCAATCCAGAAATAAATAAATCTGCAGAAATTGTTCTCAATATTTGACTTCTTTTTCAATCGTCCTCGTGATAAAGCATAGATGACTGTCGAATGAGGCAAAGTACACGTATTAATAAAAAAAAAGTTTAATATATAAATAAAACTGACACCTGTTAACGGTTATGTTTCAAATAAAAGAAGTTGTGACACAGCCGTATGGGGTTTATACAATGACTTTTTCCCCGCATACGTCACCAAGCTTCTGACCAATCAAGTGTGTATATTTTTCAACATTTAAAATCGATTTTCATTACTAAATTAAATATAAAAATCAAAAACAACATTTCGTTTGATGGAAACATGTTTTTAAGACATGGAAAACTGTCTTCATGAACAATTTCGTCGAATGACAAAAAGTTTTATGAAACAACAGTGTGTGACTAGCGGCTCTCTCGTATATTCATTTTAATGATTTTGTTTACTTTGATCATGCAGACGTTTGTTGAAATACTACATGCGTTTTGTATCGAACAATCATCTGATTCTAATGTTCCAGTATTACCCCTACATCAAACTGAAATTAAGAGCATTGCATTTTCTGCTGAAGGCATTGTCTCATTTATCTGGAAAACTGCCCACAGCATCCCAGTTCATAAAAAAAGGCATCAAATATAATCAATGTTTGTAATCTGTAGAGAGGAAAGCACAAAGATATTTATTGACACATTTTCGCTTCGTTATATATGGTATAATTGTGGTTTCAAGGCAGGTGACTCGACTGTTTATTAATTGATTGATATTTACAATTTTATAGGCCAAGGTATGGTTCAGACCAAAGACGTCGGAGATGTACTTAGAGACACATCTATAAAGCTTTTGACAAAGATTGGCATATAATGAACTCTATTAACTCTCTAGCATAAAGATTTGTAATAAACTCCCTGCTTGGTTATCCAATTACAGGTGTGGCAGGCGTCAATATGTTCTTGTTAAAGGTAAGGCGTCAGTTAGCAGAATTGTACCTGAAGGTGTTCCGCAATGGTCACTTTTGTTTTTTTATTTAAACCAACGTATTGTTTCGGATATTAAATGCAGCAAACTGGTATTTGCTTACAACACGTCATTATATGTTCTATGTAAACTCTTCAAACACTTTGAATATTTTATATTCTAATCCTATCACAATGTCTGATTGTGCCAAAGCCTGGCTTGCCCAACTCTGTCTACAAAACAGAAAGCTTTATCTTTCCTCGGAAGGTAATTCAGTTATCTCTTTTATCGTTGGGACCAATACATGGATTCCATTGTTAAAAAGATCTGACAAATGATTAACTGCTTCAGTATTTTAATATACAAACTATCTCGTAAAACCCTACAAATTGTGTAAGCAGTGGTTATATTGTTCGATTATTCCGATATTGTATCTTAAAACTGTGGCAATTGAAATATTTCAAAAAGGTAAAACTTGATTCTATTAGGACGATTTGTGGGTGCCCACGCGGTACTGGTCACCCATCTCTGTAGAAAAAATCTGGTTTGTTATTTTAAGCTGGAATGCAGAAACCTCATAAGCTTCAAACATTTTTTTTAAAAATTACCGAAAGACCAACACTGTCACAATTACTTTATTTTCACTTCACGCCAGACGAAGAATTGTTCACTGAATCGTGAATCGCTACTTGAATTGTTAACTGGCACCTACAAGGAAAAATACGCCATAAAACTTTCATATTCAATTCATGATCAGTACAGGGCATCCTGAAAAATGTTACCACTTCAGGTCGAATATATATGACCGCTATTTAAATTGTTACCTGCTCAGTACAATGTCCACTACACCAGATATATCATCATAATTCAATACACAGCTACTGCCGGACATTTTGAAAACTTTGTAAATTATCAGTGAAAAACGCCCGGTGAAAAAGGACAATTGCTTCCTGAATTGTGAATTGCGGTTTAGATACAATGATACAATCTTTGTATTCAACACACGATCTGGACACTTTACAATAAAACCTATCCCATTCCGGTAAATTGTCAAGTTCACTCTGAACTGCTGTTCAACAAACAAAAACATTACAGGACAAATACAGGACACTCACAGCACAATACAAATACATAAAAAAGACATATCGGCTTCGATTTTCTCTAGAGCTCAGAAAGCAACAGGGTAACAGGAAGCACTCTTCAACAACCCGCGGTAAAGATCAAGTGGGTGGTACTGTAAGTATATGCTTAAGATAGCAAACAAAATACTCAGCATGGATTTAAAATAGATCAACAGTTATTTCAATGAAATAAAAATTGACTGATGAATTCGCCCTATATATAGGTGAATTGTCCTCGAGAAGGGCACAAAACACGAATCAAACAAACAAGCTTTACAATAATGAACACAACTACTAAAGCATGCATCTGGAGTTGATCGATCTCTCAAATACAAATTTATATTGTGTGGAAGAGTATTTACCTTTCTCAAACTATTGATGTTTAACTACAAAAATCTGTATTGGCGAAACTGGAATAACAAAGAGTTATAATCAGATTTACCACCGATCTATGAGTTGGGTTAAATAAGTTTAGGACACAGGAGGTTAACGGGGACATTGTACAATTAACAAAGTACATTGAATTAGTTCAAATGAGCACATTCAGGGGCTCATCAAAATAGATAAAATATTGCCGTATGTTAAAGTCATTCTTTTATAACTCGCACTATTTCGCCTGACAGATATCAAGCGATAACACTTCAGAATAAGGGAGCTCTGGTAGTATTAAATAGATTGTATTGAACAGTTTCTTGGTCGCCTTGTCATTAGTAGTAGGCAATGGAGTCAGCTCTTCCCTTTTTAAAATAGAATAAATATTTACGCATAATGAACTTTTCCATGGAGAAAGAGGAAGCCCATGTGCCTCAGCAAGGTACTGAGAATTTTGTTAAATGCAGATAATGGAACGTCATACTAAAGCTGAACATTTTCTCGTTACATGATGCTTGGGGTAACTCAATATGCACAGAAGAAAACCATTGAGCGGCAATCTGCAGCTAAACAGTTTCAGGCTATCCCCATATCCTTTCTTGTCGTTACACGATTCTCGGGGTAACTTAATATGCACAGAAGAAAACCATTGAGCGGCAATTTACAGCTAAACAGTTTCAGGCTGTCCACTTATCTTTCTTTGTCGTTACATGATACTCGGGGCAATTCAATATGCATAGCAGAAACACTGGAGCGGCACTTCAGCAGCTGAGCAGTCTCAGACTATCCACATATCCTTCCTTTTCATTGCACGATATTCAATATGAATTTCAGAAAATACTGCAGCTAAACAGTCTCAGACTATCCACCTATCCTTCCTTTTCATTGCACGATATTCAATATGAATTTCAGAAAATACTGCAGCTAAACAGTCTCAGTCTATCCACATATACTTCCTTCTCGTTACACGATACTCGTTCAAATTAAATATGAATTTCAGAAAACCCCGCAGCGGCATTCTGCAGCTAAACAGTTTCAGACTGTTCACATATCTTTCCCTCTCCTTACACGATATTAAGGCAATTCAATATGCATAGCAGAAAACTGGAGCGGCATTCTGCAGCTAAACAGTTTCAGGCTATCCAAATATCCTTCTTTGCTTCTCGTTACACGATGCTCGGGGCAATACAATACGCATAGCAGAAAAGCCATATGTTGTATTAATCAACCAGTAGCGTAGAACTTTATAATTAACTGGCAATGTAGACACGAATCAACCAGTAGCGTAGAACTTTATAATTAACTTACAATGTAGAAACGAATCAACCAGTATCGTAGAACTTTATAATTAACTGGCAATGTAGAAACGAATCAACCAGTAGTGTAGAACTTTACCTGTAATGTAAAACTTAACCAGCATTGAAAAAAAAATCAACCGGGAGTGTAGAAATGTGGCAAACCAGAAGTGTTGAAAAACAATCAAACTGTAGTGTATACTGTGATTCCCACTGAATAATTTGACATAGTAGACCAAAGTCACAACTCCGAGAAACGACAATATACGCATGTTAAGTTAAAT
>JARFOD010126756.1:0-28321 GCA_031763545.1 Mopalia muscosa
GTGTACAGATTGATTGCATTCCCTACAGTATTGATTGGTGTACAGATTGATTTCATTCTCTACAGTATTGATTGGTGTAGAGATTGATTTCATCCTCTACAGTATTGATTGGTGTACAGATTGATTTCATTCTTTACAGTATTGATTGGTGTAGAGATTGATTTCCTTCTCTACAGTATTGATTGTTGTACAGGTTGATTTCATTCTCTACAGTATTGATTGGTATACAGATTGATTTCATTCTCTACAGTATTGACTGGTGTACAGATTGATTGCATTCCCTACAGTATTGATGGGTGTGCATATTGATTGCATTCTCTACAGTATTGATAAGTGTATAGATTGATGACATTTCTTAATAGAATTCCTCTTAACAAACATTTTCCTTGAAAAGAATTGACTACAATCTGATAATCAGAATGTAGTATGTTGATATTATAACTTAGTGTCATGTCATACAATCTAATCAAACAACATTGTACATGATATGCAGGATCTAGGAAATGCCTGAAAGCGTCTTACTATACAATAAGGTGGAGGAATTGTAAAGACTGGATGTTAAAAGGAAGAGGTGTTAATATGAGTGCTAATGAAATGTATACACACAGACATTAATGCTAAGACATCTGGGATTTGGGGTCTGGTGTGTGAAAACCTAAGGTTAAACACGATGTTCCCAACTGTTGTACTGTGACCATATGGTAAGCCTTGACAAGCATTGAGTCACACAGAACTTGTACATCTAGCTATTTGATTGGCCACTCTCTGTTTGATAACATAGATCCGGGTATCAAATAGACACGGGTTGTCTCGCTTTCCCGACGGGGTTTGTTATAAAATAAAATGAAAAAGCCCCATTCAAACTCTCTCAATGCTATAAATTGAAGACTATGCAAACATATTGTGTTCTTTTATCCTCACATAAGAAGCTGTAGAATGAAAGAAAATCAGTGTCTTTTTATGTTGCCATCACAATTTCAAAGCTTACAGCACAATGAAATGGGGATATAAAACAGTTTATTATTTATACGATGTTTGGTCACAAGGATGTCTGTAAATATAAAGGGTGCTGATCAATAACGTTAGGTTGGTAAATATTTCACAACCTTCTTCGTAATTAAAGAAATCTTAAAAATGTATGAAAACATATAAATAAGGTTATTACATTTAATGCTGGGATATAATAGAGAGGGTTGTGCATGCAATCGAATACATGGTGAATACTTATTTGATGGTCAGTGTCATTTAGGAAATCAATGCCGGATTGATCTTTTTTATTCGTCCCTTTCGCGTACTGTCGTTCCCAGTTCCTTGAATGCTTTGTTATATGTTTTTCCCATGTGCGATGATCTCTATGGCAAGCCGTTTTATTACTTCTATCTTTATGATATATATGCCGGATTCATGTTCACTTATGTGATATTCTGATTCACATATGTAAAATAAATGACTTTATACGTGAAAAAGAATTTCATAGATTTCTTTTATAGGCCTTGCGACCAATTCCGTAGTGAGCATTACTATGTCTGATTCATCAGAAAAATAAACTTATGTAGACCGCAATAAAAATACTGAATACGAATAAGACGTCGCCAGATAGAATATTCACTCATTATTTGACACAGTTATTAGAATAAAATGGTTGATTTTGTGTTTTAGTCGTTGTTAGACTGTTTGTCTATTCGACTTTTGACAGTTTGCGGTTTGCTTTGTTTATGTTGTAATATCGCTGTAGTTGACCATTTCCTGATCTACCGTATCGACTTGTGAGTGTACCTTCCTGAGGCTCAACTTGCACAGAATGTATTTCGCTTAGCCTGTCTGAGGAATTTACTCCTATCGTATTTACCTTCGTATTGGAAGACGATAGGACCACAAACAAAGATTGAATACAGTCCCTTACTCTTCTGGAGAAATCGTTTCTCAGCATTTGTTAATAAGTGGAACTCGTTTCTGCATATTTTAAATGAAAATTTACTCTACATAAGAGAAGATGTTTTTTATTCTTAGGTTTTTATGTTTTATTTTACTTATGTGCAAAGAATTTCGCATATGTTGAAGATAATTCTACATTGAATACTTTCTACACATAAGTGAAAAAAATGTCTAACATAAGCGAAAAAGAATTTCACATATGTGAAACAGAATTGTACATAAGTGAAACAAAAGCAAACCAAATTCGACCTATGTAAAATAAAGGCAGAAGGGATAAATCTGCTTGCCTTCCACCTGGGGGTGCCCCACTAAGACAATGATTCGATGAGTTTGATAAGAAATAACGTTTGAAGAGTTATGTTTTAACGGATATGTTTGAAACGGACACAATTAACACTGAATCCCAACAACCAAATTGGTCTCGGTAGGGAGTGAGGATATTTGAACTATTTGGAATAGTTGGCAGCCAAGATAAACAAAACTTGTCCCACTAACCTCCTAAAAATAGGTCTACGTTCAAATTTACACGTAACGATAACATTTTATTCAGAGCGGGTTTTGTGGAAGACAAAAAACATCAGTGCATTAAGTCAAGGAACAGATGCGAATGCAAATCACCTAGCAGATTGACCGTACCTACATCAAGTCAAGCTCAAGACATTGTTACGTCAACTTTTAATTCCATAGAATGAAAATGTGCCCGTAAGAGATAAGCAATACGTCTTGTTTATGACCCAATGCTCAACTGTTTCCGAGCATTCTGATGTCTCAAGCACAACAGTGGATACACACTGGGACACAACTGACACAGACACAGAGCAGACATAGACCTTTACCAGACGGCGTCCTTTCAAAAAAAACTTAAAAAACGTTATTGCCTTTATGATATTGGAAAACAAAATTCTTCGAAATTCACAAATTCAAGGTTCAATCTTTAGTTTAGTGTGAAGTGAGCTTAATCTATATTCTGTGTCATTGGCTAAGGAGAACAGCCCAGGCGCAAGACATGAACCGTTCTGTACAGTACAAGTTAAGGTCCGGTTTTCCCATAGATTGTCACAATATTGAGAAAGTAAACAATGCTTCTTTACGGTGTTTCTTTAATTCTTTATAATTCATACTCGAGTACACTCTACATGGATCGCTACCAGATTAATATAATAATGTAACAACTGTATTGGATTAGTTCATTAATAAAGTCAGCCCTGTCCAGTTGCAACAAGCTATCTGCAAACAGCAAAAGACTAATCATCATTTATCTGTTTAACCAAATTAAAATACCACAGCCTAAGTGAAGTTTGTTTTTTGCCAAAAAAAAAAAAAAACGTGTAAGCTTAATCCGAAATGGTATGATAAGGGGATAGTTCCACCATCCACTTATTGTACCTGCAATAAAAAATGAATGAAAGCCACCTGTAAGAGGCGTTCAAAGCGTCACGAGACATCAATAACTGGTTCCTACATTACGGATCCTGATCTGTGGGGGAAACAATGGAATTTACATCTACATTCCTACAAACTCAATAACAATAGCGGTTTAGCACAATTATAAGGTTTTGTTTGGCCTATTCAACTTTATCCAAGACAATCTGTATTTGTTTGGTGTCATTAATTGAAGTTTAGAGAATAACCAAATATGCCACTAAGAGATATACCTGAGTTATTTTGTTAAATCCCGTTGTACTGCCAGCGATTCCGTGATACTATTCAGAATGGGAAGTCATTGTGAACTCGACAACCTTCAAAAGACAACAGGTCCCCAAACAGCTTTTATGTGTTGAGACACTTGTTTGACTTCTTTTGTATAAGGTAAGTAGGATGTAATCACCAAGCTTCCGCTAGATGTAGGCCTGAGAGCATTTAATTAAGGGCAAGGTGAGCAATTCGGCAGAGGTGTCGCTTGAGCCATCGAGAACAGATTGGGAGTAGTTCTGATTACCAATAGAATTATCTCACAATACTCGGGATAAAACATTACTTTTACAGACGTCATTTCAGTAGGTGGTCTAACTTATCACCTCGACGAAGTTCATAACATTGGGTAGCAGTTTTCTCCTTCGATCTGATTCACAGCGACAAAATGGCAAAGCAAATAACCTGGCTGTTCGTGTGCCTTAGCTTAAGCTATACTTTGGGTAAGTTTCCATTTTTGTGCCAGTTTTATTTTTTTATATTATTAACGAAATGTAAGGTTTTTATTTTGTTTTTCTATCCCAACTTTGTTTTGTTTGTATGTTCTTTTTGATTGACTATAATGTCGGTGGAGGCAACCACATTTTTCTCTCTTAATTTATACAATTTAGCATTGGAAATAAATTAATTTGTGTGCATTGTACAATGCAGCGCACGGGGTTTTTCTACGCCAAGGCATACATAAACACACTGACGAATATATAAGTATTCACAGTAAAATAACTAAATTTATTAAACCTATTGCATTTTGTAAAATGTTTCGCTTATTTCAGTTCATGGACTTCATGTGGTATGCTATTATTCAAACTGGGCACAATACCGAAAAGGCACAGGGACTTTTGTACCAGAAAACATCGACCCACAACTCTGCACACATATTATTTTCGCTTTCGCGGGGTTGGTAGGAAACAAACTTTCCCCAACCGAATGGAACGATGCTACATCGGGAGGGATGTAAGTATTTTACAAAAAATAGATTAAAATTCATAAGGACTTAGTGTTTTATGACAAGGCTCTTGATACGTTGGGATGAACTTTCTCACTGTTCAACATATTTGCATGCCCTAACCCGTCCTGGAATCGAACCCACGACCGTCAAAATGATCACCAAATCACCAGCAGTCAATCCCCGGTCACCTAGACAACCAAGTAATACAATTGAAATACCTAAGTTATTCTTACACCGTTGTTCAGCATTAGACAACCAGCAACTGGTCATATATGTTATATTGTAAATTGCGTCCTTATTTCGATTGTCGCTATGATTACGATTGCATTACAGGTATGCCAGAATAAACAACCTGAAGAAACGGAACCCGTCCCTGAAGACTTTATTGGCGGTCGGGGGATGGGGAATGGGCGTGTCAGGATTTACCAAAATGGTGGCGTCTTCCTCCAACAGGGCGGCATTTACCACAGATGCTATAACTTACCTCAGGCGATTTAATTTCGACGGGTTAGATCTTGATTGGGAGTATCCTGCCGCCAGAGGGAGTCCCGCCATAGACAAAAAACGCTTCACACAACTTGTTAATGTAAGTTTAAATATTTAAAAACTCTAGGTTTACTAATTTAAAGACATAAAAGATTATGTCTTCGTTGAAATAAGCTATATATTGACATAATTTTAAAATTTAAGTAATTTTTACAATGTTTTTCGATACATATGCCTGTATCGTCATCAGCTGCCAATTAACTAAAATGATGAGAGGTGGAAGCTATAAACCAGTATAAAGTAATTAAGTAAACAAGGTCAAATGTTCTAGCGCACAGTGTGGGCCATATCCATACATAAAATAACTAACATGCTACCTGTGAAAATAATAGGATTCAACTAAAAATAAATTCAACACCGAATACTGAAGTCATTTTTGGTATCAATTTTTCGGCTTATCAATGTCGCCATCATCAGGAATATGTCAAACAGTTGAACAAAACAAACTTATATACATTTCATTTATGTAAGAAAATGTACATACCAGACATCAACTTACTACACAAAACATGTATACTATGAGCTGGTATAATACATACAATTAGGAGGCGGGAAATAACTGTATTGACCTGGTGAATCTGTTTGTGAATAGAATTCATCAGGTCAATACAGTTATTTCCCAGTTTAAGTTTGTTTTGGTCAACTGTCTGACATATTCCTGATTATTGCTCATAGATAAGCCGAAATATAGAATACCATAAATGACTTCAATATTCAGAGTTACATTTATTTTATTTTATGGAAACTAAAATCTTGTGTGTGAGAATGGTAACTGAGTTGTATGAATAACACTTCCTCACAGATCGTTCCGCGTCTGTGGCATTGGTCATTATTCAATAATTAGTCAACCAAATCATTTAACGATATTGTTGTCAAATGAATCTTTTTTGAATAGTTATTAAGTCTTCTGTACTTTTTCGAGACATTTATTTCTCTTTCCCATTGGTTTCGTTTCCAGCAATTACGAAAGGGTTTTAGAAATGAAGCTATACGTTCCGGTAAACCCGAACTTCTCTTAACGGCTGCCGTACCAATTAGTCAAGCCACAGTAACCCAGGGATACGAGGTCCGAGAAATAGCACGGTAGGGGATTTAACCATTGACTACAAACTTAATTAGGGAATACGTTTTTACTGCAAAACCGAACAAAATATAGAAAAAATGCGCAGTGGACAACGCTACAGTTTACACCTAGTTTTCATCTGAGGAGTTGTTGTCCCAAGCCAAATTACCGTCACGTTTAGTTTATACACAGAGGCAACTAGTCACTGAAGTTTATAACGGTTTAAACGATTTGAGATCCAAATAGTATAAGGCCTATTCAGCTTAAATCTGTTCACTATAGGTTGGGACCTAGGTAAGTAACTCCCCTGTGTAGGACAAACACATTTCTTCCGTCCGGCATACGATGCCAGGGAAATAAACTTTGGAATGCTCAACCCGCTCACATCCAATTGGCTAAATCCATAGACGAACTCAAAAATAGAGTAGCAGTCTGGATGGGTTTACAAACATAATGAAAGATATTAAATTATATACCTCATAAAAAAATCTATTGTCATTTAGTTGATGTTTTTGTATCATGTCCTTTTCTTTATATACTATAACGTTTTTATAAGTATAATAAAATTGTCCATAGTATTAAATGTAGTTAATGCTTACTTGGTCAGCACCATGAATCAGAAAATAATAATCATAGTAAAAAGAAAACATCACACAAATGAAATAGTTACAGAAATATACCATATGTATTTACATCATTATATCCGACTTCATCAAATGTTATAGAAATGGATATACATTTTATCGACTTATTAGTAATACTGTCGGTTTTAATAGCTCCGTTGAGTGCTAATGTTTTATTTGCTATAAAACCCGAATGAAGTACATCTATATTATGTTAAAAACATGGACAATATCGCCTCCTCACGTCACAATAATATGACAGCTTGAAAGTGTTCTGTGAGGACAGTTAATATGTCGACATATCACATATATAAGCTAATAAACACAACCAAATTTGTATTTTGACAGGGATTTAGATTTCATCAACTTAATGAGTTATGATTTTCATGGCGGATGGGAGGTCACGACAGGCCATAATAGTCCGTTATATCCAAGAAGCAGTGAATTCGGAAACAATCGCCTTCTTAATGTGGTAAGATAAGACAGCATTCTCTGATTTGACTTTTCGTGATGGCGGACACTTCACTCACCTTGGTGAGAAATATCATGTTGAGTCCAATTGAGTAACGATACAGCAAGATATCATACATACAATTGTATTTAACCCATTTCTGTTAGAATCTTAGTTCGGTATTGGAATGAATCAAATCTGGGCAATTAAGTGTTGATTTGTATCAGCATGTTATGTTTATATGGAGACCATATAAAAAAATTCAAGATAATGTACAAACTTCCAAAAAGATCCAAACGATCGTTGACTGAACTGTTTGTTTTCAAATTCCAAGTACATGCAGCTCAAGCTTGTTGTTTAAACAATAAATACAAAAGGTATTTCACATTGACAGGAGTGGGCGGCTAATAACTGGGTTAACCTGGGAACTCCTAGATCCAAACTCGTTATTGGAATGGGGACGTATGGCAGAAGCTTCCGCTTAGCCTCATCTTCGAACAATGGTATGGGAGCGCCGGCTGTCGGTGCCGGATCACCAGGGCCCATAACTCAGTCTGCTGGGATTCTGGCCTACTATGAGGTAAGTACTCTATTAGACGAACAGAAACGCCTTAAATACAGCATACTGCATCAACATCTGACGTCAAAAACACTTTATAGATTTTCACTTTTCTTTGTCTTATTTCCCATTTTTTTATGAAGATAATTTATAGAAGCAGAAGCATATTAAGTAAGGATTGTTAGTAAAATCGGGACTGTTTGAAACGGAGAGTCCTGCTGGGGAGTGATGTCCTAGCTAAGGGCCAAGACGACTAGGACAGTAAGTCTATGAGTTACATCGGTCAAATTTCGTAAGCAATAAAAATTGTCTTTCACCTTAAGCTCAGGGTGGTGTTTTAAAGAGGGAGATATGTTGTTGTTCTATGTGTTTGAAGAAAATATACTGTTGAATATGTTAATCAGGTCTGTAGTTTTGTGAATAACGGATGGACTCGGTATTGGCACAATGAACATCAAGTACCATATGCAGTGCGAGGAACGGAATGGGTTGGATACGATGATGTTCAGAGCTTCACAATCAAGGTTTGTGTGACATAAATACAGTATGCTACAGTTGTAGTATCTGTGAAATGTATCCATACCTCACCACAAATATAACTAGATGACGTTTAACAAAATAATGTTATACTTGTAGATCGACATAGATGGTAGCCTTTGTCCAACCACTGGAACATTTGACCATTGACGGAACCTGAAACATTTTACTGACACAGCGCACGCCCTACTTTCTGACTGAATCCGGAATAGTTAGCCAATAATGTCTTAACTGTACCGACTGACCAAACCGGGAACCTTTCGCTGTCGACCTGTGCTCTGTTGACTGACCGAACCGGGAACCTTTCGCTGTCGGCCAGTGCTCTGTTGACTGACCGAACCGGGAACCTTTCGCTGTCGGCCTTTGCTCTGTTGACTGACCGAACCGGGAACCTTTCGCTGTCGGCCAGTGCTCTGTTGACTGACGGAACCGGGAACCTTTCGCTGTCGATCTGTGCTCTGTTGACTGACCAGACCGGGAAACTTTCGCTGTCGGCCAGTGCTCTGTTGACTGACCAGACCAGGAACAGTTATCAGATAGTGTTTTACTTGATAATCCCTTCTCGCTGGACTGAACCCGAAACAATTTGGTCACATGGCTTTCGCTTTACTTACTGACCGTCTCCGGAACAATTTGCTGATGTGGCCTTGATGCGATCAAATTACCCTATGGACTTCTGAGACAGACACTATAAAGTAACACTGGCCGAACTAGATCAAAAACACAGCTGATGTAGTGATTACACAAGATAAAGTATAATAAACATGTCAATTTATGAATCTTCTCAGAATTATCTCAAATCAATCGATATTTTGTAACGAAACCGTTTGTATTGCTGGTTGCGTTTCAGGCAAATTGGGTGAAGAGTAAAGGATACGGCGGCGGAATGATTTGGTCGATAGATGAGGATGATTTTAATAATGACTGCGGTGGTGGACGGTATCCTCTTCTGAGTACGCTGTCACGGATACTAAAATCATCATCTCCACCACCTGTTATACGAACCACCAGAAAGCCTACAACAAGGTGCTTAAAATTCCTCTCACATAAATGTTCAAATTAATAATGATCCAGATTAAAAAATAAATTTCCCTGGGTGAGTATTGTTGAAGATCTGTCATTCTTTTGGAAAACATTCCAGAAAATATGTAGTTATGTTTCATAGTTTTCTGACGATATAAGACATTTGTATATTTGTACTGTCAGGACAAGCAATGTTGTGAAAATCATTGTGCAGTATTTCGTTTTTGTTTCTTCACAGACTTAAAAAAAAAAAAAATAATAATAAGATGGTAAATCTTGGATCAACAAATTTAAATAACAATAATATTTTGTTACCAGACGAACCACAGCTGTGACCAAGACAACAGCAAAAACCTGTTATTGGTGGTGTTCTAAAAGTACAGTAGCCAGAACAACTCGACCAACGACTCGAGCCACAACGAGGCGGATTGTGAGGACGACTGCCCCACCTCGCCCAACAGGTCAGTCATATTCATTCACTGGGCCACCGGAAAGCTGTGATAATGTTAATACTGAATTTATATGTGAAACACTGGATATATAAGAGAAGAGATCAACAACTTTTTAGCGGCACAAAAATGGTTTTCAATAAATGGCATACTTAAGTGTAAAATGCATCTAGTGGCATTCCCACCACACATAGAAGTAGCATTTGCATATATAGGTAATATCTTTTTTAACCAGACATAAATTCAGATACAGCTCCGGAGGGATATGATTTTGCACAAAGATAAATCACTTTAATGACACAACGGAGCCTTATAGCTCAACGGAGCCTCTAAATAATGTCTTTGAATGATTAACACTCGATTGCCGTCTGTCATATGGTATAGCGTCTCAGACTTGGACATCTCATAGTCTATGACTTGGTGGTCCTACTTTCAAGGGGCCCACCTGGTCGAGCTTCGTCATCTGCTATCATTGCACTACACCCTGACTTATTCAGTTGTGCCGGATTAAAAGTTAAAACGCCTTCGACATATAAACGGAATAGAATAACAATATGGGGTGTTTGAAAGAGGTAGCTTGTCTGCTCTGCCACCAAGGCAAAGTAGTCCTATGTGGAATGAAATGACCTTGGGTTCGACTCTGAACACCTTTTTTTTTGGAAGGTTAAACAGATAAGTTATAAAAATTAGTTATCTGTCGTGTAAATATTTTACATCAGTATAAAATGGAAGTTATGCAAGCGAGATAAGTTCTCAAAAGACAATGTCTAGGAATTTTAACATTCTACGGGTTGATGGCGTGTATCGTTATATATCGGGAGTTTCATATATCCCTCTAGAGCTAAACGGACATTCGGTGTCTTGCTCATATTAATAGTGTTTTGTCAATGTTCTCACAACCTTCTTATTTTATGTCGTTTTGGTCAACAGTTGCATTCCGATGTCCACGCAATGAGAACGGACACTTCCCGGATTCTTCCGATTGCTCTGTGTTCCACGTGTGCGTGAATGGACGAGACTTCCGGTTGAGTTGTGGGACCCGTCTACGCTATAATCCAACGTTGAAGGTGTGCGATTATCCAGAGAAAGTGAACTGTTATTAGGAATGTCAACAGGAGACTAAATATAACAAATTTGGAGGACCCTGTTTAGGGATCAGTGTATTGACAATAAAGCGCCTCACTCGCTCCTTGCTGTTGGAGAGGAATGATACCGGTGACGTGATACCCGAATCAAAGCTCAAAGTCATGATGGCTAACGTTCTATTTTTATAAGCCCGATAAACGCCTGTATTGTAAATCGGGAAAGGTTTCTGTGTGTTACCTGCGAAGTTTCGTGGTAAAATAAAGCATGTCCTCCTCATCAGTGTCCTGTCCATTGTTACAAGAGATGTCAAATGGGTTAACTCAGCGTTGTTACAAGAGATGTAAAATGGGTTAACTCAGCGTTGTTACTAGAGATGTAAAAATGGGTTTATAACTGAAGGATTCTTATCTGTGTCTAATCAAAGATTTCTGAGAACAAAACACTGCAGCTATTTTTGCCACAGCAGATGGCTAATCATGATACATTTAATTAAAGGATAGTCTAAGTAACCTATCATTCTAAATCAATGCTGACAATTGATGGATTAATGTATTTAACTTGGGTTAACATTTATTTGAATCACTTGCATTCAATGCAATTACCTTTTTCTTATAGGGCCCCGTAAATAGAATCTACAAGCTGTAGTAAAACAGCATAAAAATAGAAAACGGGTTAATGCCTACTAATGCTGTTCATTGTTTAATGTAATCAAACGCTTGCGCTCTGAGATCTGTTCAAAACCTGTTCCAACGTAAAAGGTGTATATTACGTCAGGTTGATTTTACAGGTAAGTCCTACAACTGGGTAGTATAGTTCGTTAAAGACAATGGAAAAGGTTTTAAGCATGGGGCTTTCCCGCATTCGCAAATTGACAAATCGGCCTATAAATAGTTGTGGTTTAGATATTCAAATGAGGGCAGATCAAAGAGATTGGCGTATGAAGACGATTTAATAGGTTAATTATATAGCTTTGTAGTTGGCTGGGTAGTTAAATCATCCACTGTTCCAGTTAGAAGAGAGCTTGGTACGACAACTCCGGATACACAAGTTCAATATTTACAAGACGTTTAAAGAATATAAATGTTTCACCTAGATTCTAACACAAAGGAGTCCGTGTCGCAGCAAAGGGGACTTTTCCCAATCTACAAGTTAAACAAACCCACACTAACCTTACAGGTACATAACTGTTTGCTTACCATAATCCGGGAGTATGTGGCTGAGAGGTCACAGGCGACTGGGATTACGCATAATCGAACCAAGGGGGAGAACTCGGGAATTTCAAGGAGTGTGTTAAGATATGGTATCCGCAATTTGAAACATGAATAATAATTAAACGGAATTAAAACTTAAAACAGATTGGGTCTTGTTAATACATTTATTATCACAGAGGAGAATCATTCTGACAAAAGGTGTTTGTATACGTGTTACCATGACTGTTTACTAGAAAATAGCGACAAAATCGATTTTGTTTATCTGATGTCACAGCTCCACTGTGGTTTTCTATCTGTGACTTCGGGTGAACCCTACACTAAATGAAATAAATGATAATAAGTTATTTTCTGTGAACGTTCTGTTTATTGATCTAACCATCATATGGGATTAAACTATAAATTCAAGACAAAGGTATATATGTATATGCAACTGACTGTACTGTTGAAGAGAGAGTATCAAATAACCGTCTGACGATTCCATAACATCCCGGTGTTAGCACATCGGACATGAAACCAAAGGTGACCTCATATCAACACATAAGTGGCTTTCATGAGGATGTAAGGACAAATAATATAAACCTTATCATTACACATTTCAATTCACTAATTTGAAGAAAAAAAGTTAGAAATATGAATGTCGGACGACTGTTTGGTAATTGTGAAAAATGACTTAAATTGACAGGCTCCAGTAACCGGATTAAGAACCGGACGTCTTCGTTACTTGGCTCCAGTGGTTAGGAAAGTCAGTATTATCGACCACCACCATATTGCCAGATACACTCTACATGAGCGATGCGTATTTGGGAGGACATTTGATCAATAAACCGAAACGTTCAGTCACAATGAATCCTTTCTCTATTTTTGAGGTTGTTTAGCTACACTTTAGTGTGTAAAGCGTCTCAGTGGTATTCATAATAACCTATTCACGTGTGTGATATACTGACTGTCAGGTACACAGATGTGACAAACATAATTCACATATAATATACAATATCAACAGCACACGCTCAGTCAGTCAACCAAGGATGAAGTGGATGAAGTGGATGAAGGTGGACACCGGGAAGTGTTTAACATTTTGTGGGTCTTTATCGTGACACTTAAAGAGTGAATCGCAAATTCTTTCTACTCAGTGATAATGTTCTGAGACATTTAGTTATAATCATAATATAAACATGTTGGAAATGCGAATATCTATTCTTGATATTTAATCAAACTAACATGACACCTATCCAATGGAACAGCCAAAGCGTAACTATATTTCAACTCATCTCTGTTTACGAACCGTGCGAAGAAGGATATGAAACTAGAGAACATCCTGTAGAAGCATTCCATAAAACCACACATCTTACAGGCGCAGTCAAGTATATTTTTCCCACGTTACAATGAGCTAGTTTTATTATTCATTTCAAATGTATAGTTATGGAAAACCGGTTTATAATTTTAACTTGGCTATTTAAAATCAACTAGACTGCATGCTCATAAAACCGAGGCACTCAATGTCCGGTTGGTCGGAGCACCGAATCTCCGACTAAACCCGCTTCGATGCTATAAAAAAAAACACAGATGACTTTATATGGAACGGTTTAATTTCACACGTTTTGCGGTAAATTAAAAGTTCGGACATATTTGTATTTGCCATTCTGTAGAATTCGAGTCCTAACTCCGATTATGAAAAATGATTGACGAACAATCGTTTTTTATATAAAAATGTGCATCAAAAATTATGTGGTAGGCAGAATTAATTCAGATTTCAGATTTGTGTATTGTTCTCTGGCCCAACAATGGGCGTAAAGCATATATACAACTGCCATTTTCAGATAAATTATTTTCAATTATGAACAAAAGAATGCGGGACATATCCATTTATAGTCAATTAAAATCACTCGATATAATACAATTTTTAAAAATATCTTTTATGTATTTATTACATAAAACCTTAGTCAGATTTACGTGTTTACATCATTTATAATTGTTTATACTGCCGGGACAATTTCTAGGTGTTAACCGTCCACAGCATATATAGGTGTGTGCCATCCACAACGTTAATAGGTGTTTATCGTCCACACCATATATATAGGTGTTCGTCGTCCACACCATTCCGATGTGTTTACCATCCTCACCATTATTGGATGTTTATCGTCAATACAATTTATTTGTATTTCTATCTGTTTATTCACCATTATTATCAAATTAAACCAATTAATTGAATCGTAACTTTCAGTAGGCGGTCATCAAGTCTGCAAGATTTTATATCCTGTTAAAAATCAACTGTTCATAAATTCAAATCAATCAGTTAAATAATTTGCGGACTAGTTTTAACAGCAATGTATATATTTTGTACTCATCAAAGGGAAGAGAGAAAACAATCTTTAAAATTAGATTTAAATACGACAGAGAATCAATAGTTTTGAGTGTCACTGGGAGCTTGTTCTATTATCTTGGAGCGGTATGTTCTAAAGAATACAAACAAAACTGATAAAAGGTCTATATAGGTTCAAATTAACAGTTCTAGTTGGATAACTATGGACTTAGCCCTGTTGGTAGGAGAAGATTTGGGTGAAAATAAAATGTGTATGCACAGGTCAAAATTGAAACAAGGGTATATTTGAAAATAGGTAAAATTTACCTATAGTAGATGACTCAAATTTATAAGAGAGAGTTATTGAACGTAAAGCACGCTTTTTGTATGACGAGTGAGAGTTTTAAGTGCGTTGGATAGGTGTTTTCCGTAGAATATTTGCCTATTTTAGATAGTGGTTAATTAAGAAATAGTATAGCATTAGACCAGATGGCCTTGTTAAAGAGATGGTTAATGTGGTTTGTTATACCAAAGTTTCAGGACAGTTTTCTGAAATTAAGCTAATATTTGAGGTCCAAATTAATTTTTCCATTGAAAACAATTCCCTTGAATTTGTGCTCACTCAGACGTATAATCTCTTTACTATTTAACGTAATCTTTTTAACGGTGAACTATTTGGAATGAGGCGCCAAAATCATAAACTTGGTTTTATTGATATTGAGATACAAACGATTAGTGAAGAGCCACGACTGTATTTTGGGAAATGTATTTGTCATTATATTTTGTAATTGCTGGTCAGAAGCTGGCAAAGTGTAGATACATGATTCATCAGCAAACAGAGTGAAACGAAAAAAATGAGAACTATTTAGTAGTGTTGTCATTTACATAAATACAATTTTAAAAAAAGAAGAGGGCCAAGAATAGACCCCCGTGGGACGCCACGTTCAAGAAGTGGAAGAAAGATGGGTGTCGATTTTAAGAGATTAAGATTTTAACATTTGCACATAGTTTTTCGAGAATTTTGCCAAGACTAGGCAGAACAGAAATAGGTCGATAGATTTCTGGTGCCGATTTATAGAGGTTTACGGTCGACACCGTTCAAAGGTGTTTGTGGTCGACACCATTTATGGGTATTGACCGTGGACACAATTTACGGGTGTTTACCGTCGACACCATTTACGGGTGTTTACCGTCGACACCATTTAAGGGTGTTTGCCTTCGACACCATTTACGGGTGTTTACCGTCGACACCATTTACCGGTGTTTACCGTCGACACCATTTACGGGTGTTTACCGTCGACACCATTTACGGGTGTTTACCGTCGACACCATTTACGGGTGTTTACCGTCGACACTATTTTTGGGTGTTTACAATCGACAAGTACTGTAGGAAAGACAAATTTCGGAAGAATTGTTTATTCAAAACAAACAGATGCGCTATATTTATTAAACTGAATTTTAGACAGACGGGAGTAAACAATGTAAACTATACAACTTCCCATGCGTGAGTAGTTGAGTCCCAAGGGTTTAGAGAACTGGCCAAATATACCTACTTGCTCGGTAGAAGGCCCTAGCAAACAAAGGGGGTCGGGGAGTAGGGCCAATGCACAAATCCGAGTGAAGAGTCCAAACTCCTATGATATCACCTATAATGAAATCACTGATCATTACAGTGATCATTATCACATTGAATCATTCTCCCAAAGGCAGGTCTTTTGCACA
This sequence comes from Mopalia muscosa, assembly GCA_031763545.1. NCBI lineage: Eukaryota > Metazoa > Mollusca > Polyplacophora > Chitonida > Mopaliidae > Mopalia > Mopalia muscosa. Next base: position 16,146 of record JARFOD010126756.1, read on the forward strand.
TACAGTAAATCTATTTAGCATAACTGAGCTATCACATAAATTGCGTGCACATAACTCTGGAATCAGTTGTTCTTTAATGAATCTGGAAACTTTAGAGATCATCATTTCCTGATAGGTGAGATCCCCGCTACAATTTTAGCAACATGAATACATGCTGGGGTCCAAACGATAGAGTCAAAAGTTGTAACTCCAGTGACTAGCATGTGTGTTTGTACTTGTGTAAAGTATCTGTGCATGACTTTTATTAATGTTATGATTTATATCTAAAGAGTATCCAGGATCATTTAATGCTGTGCAGCTATCAGGAGTTGCACTTCTATGTTTAAAGGTCTTCCAAAGTGGTTGATACCTAAAAAAAACGTATAAAAATTGTACAATACTCACTGAACGATTTGCAACTTGTTTCATTAAAAAATTAGGCATACATGTGGCGAAATTGGGATTCGAACATCTGACTATTTATTCAGAGTCAGCTGTGATTCTCGAGTGACGTCACCAGGGGAATTCACCCACATGACTGGTATCTATTGAAACCTGACCGCCATTTTGTTATTTCCCATTATCTAGCAATTCTTCGTGTATCTCCGGTATGGACTCCTCATTACCCGCATATATCAATGAAATCATTATATTATGTTGTGGATTTGTGTTGCTCCATAGCTCTGAAATCTTCTGGGCAATATAAAGCTTCTCATACATAGGTCAGAGGGTCACACTCACCAGTTCAAAAATACTTAAAACATCAAAAAGTTTTATGGAGTATTAAATTATGATTTTTTATATATATAAAACACCATCACCCTTATGCCGCTGCGATAAATCTGTAAACAAAAATATATAGTGAAAAGATCATGTGATGACAAAGGTATTGATCAGATAAAAAATATTCAGGAATAATGTTGGAATTTTCACAAAACATCAGTAGTCAAAACTTCATGATTTTTTTAGAACCGACGCAGTGTGCTATTTCCACCTTGCAACATACCTGTTCATTCTAATGAAGGTTCCAAACAGCTCTTTTACTTGTAGATGCAGTTTGAGTTTCTTGTAAAGACACTGTTGCTCCCAACAATAGTTGCATACACTATGTTTGGCTCTAAAATGCCATAAGAAGATATACATCTTCTAAAAGACAATTTCCAATTTGACTGTGATTTTGTGTTTGTATTATTTAGACTTTATGAAGTTTTAAAAAATGACAGGTATATATATAGCACCATTAGTTTTTAGACAAATCAGGCCAACTGATTTTATTCTAGCTAACCATTTGTCAATGATACATTAATAAAGGAGACATGCAAAACCCAAACTTTACCAGGAATTTATTTTGGTTTTATCAAACATACATCTGTGTTTTCCTCAATAGGATGATATCGGCACTACTTCACAATGCCAGACACAAAGAAACTGTATGCGTCCAACGACTTGTATGTTTCCATGGCTCGATCGTCGAAAAAGCCTGGTGTTTTAATTAAATAATTGTAAATACACCCGTAGTCTGTATCGGGTCTGTCCTCTACCCAACCGCTAGCAACCCCAAAACAATATGTGTAACTCATCGCCGTCCTCCAGTGTATCATTATACCGGTAGCTTTCTTGTCTTCAGGCCGAAACGACTAAATAAACTCTGAAATGACAGGTAAAAGTATTTAAAACTCAGACGACTGCTCGAAGGCGACGAAAGCAAGTTCTTCTCAGAGGCGGAAGTTGATATTTCGCCTACCACGCAATATGCATGTGCGTCAACTGGAATGAAAACAGCAACACCGATCCATCGTATTCTGAGCTTATACAAGAAATGTACTTTCTCTGGTTTATTCTCCACCAGAAAATAACAAATGCTTTGCGAAACACAGAGGGTAGTTATGCTTCTATCAGATTATAGCTTTGGAGCAAATTTATTTCCGCCAAATATAAGCTGTGAGCGAGAAGTCTGTGAGTGTTGTCTTCCAGGGTTTCAGAATTATTTGTAGAATGGTTTCACTTATCTTGAATTGTTTTTTACTTAAATGAAACTATTTTCAACAAAAGTCAAACGTCTTTATTTCACATATGGGAAACTATTTTCAACATAAGTCAAATGTCTTTATTTCACATATGTGAAATTATTTTTCATATATGTGGCAATGTTTACTACATATATTCAACAATAATTCAACAATAATATAGATATATATTTATATATTTTAAATAAATAAAGAGAGACAAATATATTTATATACATTATATAATCTGTCTCTAAATAATATTCTTCTTGTTTATCTGGTGAAATAAAAGAAATCAAAATCAGAAATCATACATGTATATATGTATAATAAAGATATAAGAGATAAAATGGTTTGCCATAAAAGTCCGTACAAATCCCTTGCCCTTTTCCTGTCATTAGGTGTCAATTGCGTTAAGCATACATTTACTATTTACTGTGAAGATAATGAACCTAGTAAAATGACAAGTTTCTACCGCGTTGACTGCAGTCTGTTATAAATGAAATTAAGTTACAAAACACTCCACTCATGTTTATCGATTTTTAAGGGAGGCGCATTGCCTTTGAATTCGTTAATAATCGAAGGCGTATTAAAGGACTACCCGCTATTCAATTTGAGTGAATATAGGAAAATGCGTGACAAAATTTACGCTTTATAACTTCATAAAATTTAGTGAAAACTTCGTAGAAGATAATGAATTCATCTTGACATACATTTGATAAAAATACTGGTTACAAAGAAAATATCTTTCAAGATATTAAGGACGGGCAATAGTTGAGATTATAGAATATCTATTGACGTCAAATTTGTTAGACGCCCTATTTGATCAATATCTATGGTTATCACTTGTTAAACTTGTTCGTGTCGATAAAACACCTCAGCAGCTCAGACCCTATGACCTAGGTAATGCGGTCAGCTTCGCTTCATGTCACAATCAAGGACACTTCTTTGTAAAATAGAACATAAACATTTGTGAAATGAGATCCGCTTCAGGTCACCTTCTTAATCAAGACGATACAGGGCATTTCCTTTCACTTCGGTAGCTTATTCAATTCCATTTTCTTACGAAAGATATTGAAAATCAGCGAAGTTAGCAAAAAACAACGTTTTCAAAATGTCGTGTTTTCCTAAACTAAAGCTTAACAAAATCTTCTGTAATTGAAATTGTGCGGTCCTATTAATAAACTGAATCTATTTCGTGATATTACATATTTTACTGACTAGATCTAACTGACACTCGCTTATACTGAAAGGAGACCAGATATAGGCCTATAATAGGGTACTTTATGGGCTTTTTATTATGTAGCTTTAGGCTTAGACTGACAGATATCGACACGATACTATGGAATTCAACAATGCATTGTGTCCGTAAATGCACAAGTTTAAGTCAATAAGAAATTCTATTAAAATATATTGATTCTCTTCAAATTTTGTGGAACTGGAAAATAAACACCCAAATGTTATCTAGCTGTTGTTTGTTTGATTGACATTGATTGACCGCGAACCAACCTGGTAAAAGCACTCAGTGATCGCTCCAGTTATAGAGCGGTTATGAAGTGGTTGCATAGGCAGATTCGAAATCCTGCACGATATAAGCAGGCTCGAACCCTTGTACAGTAAGCTTACAGGCAGGCTCGAACCCGTGTACGGTACAGACAGGCTTTGTCTCGTGTACGATACAGACAGGTTCTAATCCGTGCATGGTACAGGTAGTCTCGAACCCGTGCACGGTACAGGCAGTCTCGAACCCATGCACGGTTCCGACATGTTCGAACCCTTGCACGGTACAGGTAGGCTCGAACTCATACACGGTACACTAAAGTTCAGTTTAATTTTCTTACTCCTCAAACTAAGAGCTTGGTAAAATATTATATTAAATAATAAACTATTTTTGAGAATGTGTTAGGAATAGATTATTACGGCCCTAATATGTAGCGAACAGGTGTCCAGGTTTTTTGTTTTGTTTTACGAAACAGGTTGTTTAGCCAAAGCATCCGTGTTTGGGATCGTGATGGAGATATAAGCTCGGCATTTCTTTTTCTACATTTTTATGTAACTTATTATTTTTTTTTTTAGAGAAAAGAAATTTGGCTTTACTCCTATATATCAACATTGTATTCATGTAGACAGATTCAACTGTCCACGTTATGGAGATAAATTGATGCTAAGTTTAATAATATTTACATTTATATAATTTATACAATGTACATTTTGTGTGAAATACATATATTTATTCGGTATGGTAAAAGCTACACTATGCATAGCTTGTAGTTGATCCTACACTCTCCGAAATAATGGCTCTTTGAGGGTTCTTGAGAAAAACCGATGGTTTTACATATAAGAGATGGTTCGTTGGTATGGAGGGTTTACTCGCTACAGTTGGTGTAAAGGGTTCCATACAGCACTATAAAGGGTTCTGCCTCATACATTAGCCGAATAACATTAAATGGTTCTTTCAGTGCAATTTTTGTTTCTTAGACTGTCTGATGTACAATCGCGTATTTTTCATCCAGTTAATACATTTTGTTTAAAGGTTCTGCATTTGTGTGTTGTATTTGAGTTAGATTTGTCTGTTTTCTGTATGAATAATACTCATAGATTACTTAGCCTTTGAAATAATTAACGGCACCAGTACCTCTAGTCATACACAGGTTTTATTGCAATGCAGATGTACGAATTGATGAATTTGACAAATCAAACAGATCGCTTGAGCTTCATCTGGTAAAAGTAACTTCGATGGAGACGACAGAAGTTTGTAACAATCGATCAGCTAATGATGGATGGAGTTGAAGTTTACAGTAAGGGGTAATTGAGTGCAGATGATGGTTTGTCCGAAGAAGATATAAATACTGTGTATAGAGCATCTGCCTGCCGTGTCAATACTAATCTCACCCAATTTGTTCAGGCCCCAAACTCACAGGACAAGGCTCTATTGTATTAATAACAACTTTGTGCCTCAATTGTTCAACCCAGTTGACAGCTGTGGTATAAGTCAACTTCAAACATAAAAATATCGACCTTTTCTTTGAGATTTACAATGTTCGATTGTAAAGGGAGAGATTAACATTGAGATTTTCAGCGTCACACAAGTACCTGTGAATTATACATGTGTTGTAGTATAATACTATAGATCATTAAATTTTGTTAAACTTATATATATTTCGATAACCGCAATTCTATGTGTTATTCGTCAGCTTCATAAATTAAATACCATGATTGAGGTTACCGGAATATGTTACTTTTAACAAAGTATAATTCCTTATGTCATAATACTACACGCGATTTAAACTTTGGTCTCTCCCGAGCAGCACAAGCGCTAATTATCTGAGCTACAGAGTTTTATGGCACAACGACCCCCATTTTCATCCTGGTTAAATTCTATCTGTAACAGAAGCTATGACACAGGCTCGCTATATATAACTGTCCTATGTATCCATAAATGCCACTCAAATGTTATTTGTTGATTTCATTTGTCTTATTATATGGTTAGTGTCATATCTTTGTTTTTAATGTGAAGATATTTTGCTTGTTTCCCTCGGGATTCTTGTTCGGAACTCTGGCTAGCAGGGCCATCGTTGTAACAGGCTAAGAGCGGAATTCTAGCTCGGAGCTCTGGCTAGCAAAACCATCGCTCTAACAGACTAAGAGCGGGATTCTAGCTCGGAACTCTGGCTAGGAGGACCATCTCTCTAACAGACTAAGAGCGGGATTCTAGCTCGGAACTCTGGCTAGGAGGACCATCTCTCTAACAGACTAAGAGCAGGATTCTAGCTCGGCACTCTGGCTTTTGCTCGAACAGAGTAAGAGCGGGATTCTAACTCGGAACTGTGGCTAGTAGGACCATCGCTCTATCACATTAAGAGCAGGATTCTAGCTCGGAACCCTGGCTTGCAGGACCATCGCTCTGCCAGACTAAGAGCGGGATTCTAACTCGGAACTGTGGCTAGCAGGAACACCGTTCGAACAGACTAAGAGCAGGATTCTAGCTGGGAACTGCGGCTAGGACAGTCGTCGCTCTACCAGACTAAGAGCGGGATTCTAGCTCGGAACTCCGGCTAGCACGACCATATCTCTAACAGACTAAGAGCGAGATTGTAACTCGAAACTCTGGCTAGCAGGACCACCGTTCGAACAGACTAAGAGCAGGATTCTAGCTTGGAACTCCGGCTAGCAGGACCATCGCTTTAGCAGACTAAGAGTGGGATTCTAGCTGGGAACTCTGGTTAGCAGGACCATCGCTCTAACAGACTAAGAGCGGGATTCTAGCTCGGAACTCCGGCTAGCAGGACCATCGCTCCAACAGAGTAAGAGCGGCATTCTAGCTTGGAACTCCGGCTAGCAGGACCATCGCTCTAACAGACTAAGAGCGGGATTGTAGCTCGAAACTCTGGCTAGCAGGAACACTGTTCGAACAGACTAAGAGCAGGATTCTAACTCGGAACTGTGGCTAGCAGGACCATCGCTTTAACAGACTATGAGCGGGATTCTAGCTCGGAACTAAGGCTAGCACGACCATCGCTCGAACAAAGTAAGAGCAGGATTCTAGCTTGGAACTCCGGCTAGCAGGACCATCGCTCGAACAGACTAAGAACGGGATTCTAGCTCGGAACTCTGGTTAGCAGGACCATCGCTCTAACAGAGTAAGAGCAGGATTCTAGCTCGGAACTCCGGCTAGCAGGACCATCGCTTTAACAGACTAAGAGCGGGATTCTAGCTCGGAACTCTGGTTAGCAAGACCATTGCTCTAACAGACTAAGAGCGGGATTCTAGCTCAAAACTCAGGCTAGCAGGACCATCGTTCGAACAGACTAAGAGCGGGATTCTAGCTCGAAACTCTGGTTAGCAGGACCATCGTTCGAACAGACTAAGAGCGGGATTCTAACTCGGAACTATGGTTAGCAGGACCATCGCTGTGCTGTAGTATGCACACATTTTACCATGCAGTCTTATCAAGTGCTGTAGTCTACAACCATTTCACCATGCAGTCTTATCAAGTGCTGTAGTATGCACACATTTCACCATGAAGTCATATCAAGTGCTGTAGTCTACAACCAGTTCACCATACAGTCATTTCAGGTGCTGCAGTCTACAACCATTTCACCATGCAGTCTTATCAAGTGCTGCAGTCTACAACCATTTCACCATACAGTCATATCAAGTGCTGTAGTATGCACACATTTTACCATGCAGTCTTATCAAGTGCTGTAGTCTACAACTATTTCACCATGCAGTCTTATCAAGTGGTGTAGTATGCACACATTTCACCATGAAGTCATATCAAGTGCCGTAGTCTACAACCAGTTCACCATACAGTCATTTGAAGTGCTGCAGTCTACAACCAGTTCACCATATAGTCATATCAAGTGCTGTAGTCTACAACCAGTTCACCATGCAGTCATACCAAGTGCTGTAGTGTGCACACATTCCACCGTGCAGTCATATCAAGTGCTGCAGTCTACAACCAGTTCACCATGCAGTCATATCAAGTGCTGTAGTGTGCACACATTCCATCGTGCAGTCATATCAAGTGCTGTAGTCTACAACCAGTTCACCATGCAGTCATATCAAGTGCTGCAGTCTACAACCATTTCACCATGCAGTCATATCAAGTGCTGCAGTCTACAACCATTTCACCATGCAGTCTTGTCAAGTGCTGCAGTCTACAACCATTTCACCATGCAGTCTTATCAAGTGTGAGACTCAAAAAGAACAGCTTCTCTACAGACAAGATTATGGTAGGGATAATAAAAGATTAAACACATTCTGGTGTAATTAATATCACATTTAGACATGATGTGTTCCAAGTATGATGAGCGTCAAGCTGATTTTAAAATCACCCTAAAATAAAATACAGTTATATACATTAGCAAATTGCAACCTATATGTTTTCAGTGTGTGAGATTGATCAGACGTATTATCTCCATTGGTTATGTTTCACCATGATGTAATGGTCTCCATATAAAATCTGCTTTAAATTAAAAGGGTCGGAATTTTTTTTTACGAAACAGTCCTCCATGGTAAAAGACTGTTAGCTTACGTTTGGTTTGTTACATAATAACGTATATAGCAGTCGCGACTGAGGTCTATAGTCATGTTCAATCTTTGGTCAACCATGTTTATTCCAGTCAGTTTACATTTCCATCGAATGAATAACGGGCATACGTATGTTTAACGAATAACGTTTAATAACGTTAGCAACACACGCCATATTTGTTTCGCCCTCTTTTAACCATCTAGACTGATTTGGCGGCCTTGTATCAAACAGTCACTCTAATTGGTCAAATTAGTGAGAGCACTAGGTGATAGTTAAAGCTTAGTGAAATGAGTTGAGAATTACTACAGGCATAATAATGTATGATGAAACACTTTGTGGATATTTGAAATAATCATTGGTTAATTTAAACGTAATCTGATAACAAGATGCTCTCACGTATTTATTATAATGGGATCTTATTACAAACGTGTTTGTCCTAAACAAGGAATACCATTATAGTGTATGCTCAATCATTGCATTCCCACGCATTAAATCGTACAATAATACCCCATAGATCAAAGCTGCGAGGGGCGGGTCTATTAAATCGGCAGTGCTTGACACATGACTCCTGATCAAGTTGTATTCGTCCCGGACATCATCACGACATTTGTATCACATAAATGTCCCAGATCGGTTTCACTTATCATGATCAACACATCCTGAGTTACATTTATCTTTCAAAATCCTAAAGTGGATTCACATTTCATGATCCACACATCCCCAGTTGCATATATCAAGATAGATACGACGAAATGTGAAAACGTTAACTCCCGTTTCACAGAAAGGGTTGAACCTAACAGATTTGGAGTCAGGTGCACCATTGGCATTTATAATCACTGTATTTTCATTCAATTCGGCATATTACAAATGTTGACAATGTAAACGGATTTTTTTGCTTTTTTCTCATATAAGTAAACATCATATACTCTCAACGTTCTGGTCCACCGAAGGTCACAACAGCAGCCGAAGATCGCTACATCCAGATACTTCATCTGAGAAACCGGACCATAGCAGCAACAGAAACCGCATCAAATGTCCCAGGTCTCTGGAGAATATCAGCACAGACAGCCAGAAACCGTCTCCGTCAAAACGGTTTACGCGCCAGACGTCCTTACTTTGGGGTAGTACTGAGACAACATCATCGACGTGCAAGGGTCCGATGGTGCAATAGATTAAGGGACTGGGATCTGTGAAACTGGAGGCGAGTCTGGTGTAGGGATTAATCAATATTCAAGCTGCAGAGAAGAGATGATCGAACACGTGTCTACAGACGCCAGAATGAGAGGTTCGCAAGGAACTGCGGCCTTGAGATAGACAATTTCGGAAGAGTAAGTGTGATGATGTGGGGTGCCATATTCTGCGCCCGGAAAACTCAATTGGTGCACATCCCTGGCAACCTTAACGCCGCTTAAGAGGAGGTTTTGACACCACATATGGTGCCCATAATGGACCTCGGTAGAGAAGTTTTTCAGCACGACAACGCTCGGCTGCATACAGCTCCTGCTATTGTTGAGTTTCTAAATAACCGGAACGTAACAGTGTTGCCCTGGCCGTCTAAATCACCAGATTGAAACCCAATAGAACATTTGTTGGACGATTTCGATAGACGCGTGCACAGTCCATATCCAGCACGCAAAATCTGCAAGAACTAAGCAGGCTCTTGAGCAAGAATAAAGGAGAATTCCGCAAAACCGTTTTCGTCTGTTGTGCCCACCATTAACATGTAACACAGGTCCGTGCATTGACCTCATCTGAGCGCTATGGACTTTAACTTGATAAATTTTAATGAACTTCAAAATCTTTATAACCAGTGTTTAAATTCAATATAATGTGTTGCTGATTTCTGTAAATGCAGAAATCAGCAACACATTAAATTGATGATGTTGAAAATTTTTATTTGGTTAACAAAATTAAATTTGCGTTTCTTTTTTGGGAGAATATATATGTTTGTACTATTTCTAGTTTCGCCATATCTTACCACAAAATAGTTTTTCTACTTAAGAATCAACGTCCACATAATTTCGAATGGCTAGTTTCGCGTTGGATTACATCAAACTAAAAATTCTATATAAACGAGACTTAACCATACCAATCGAAACATTGAGATTGGCTGCCTCCAGTTAGGTGAATCGCAGTGGGAAGTTGCATGGCACATGAACATCAGACACATCACTATTCCAAGTCTTTGGAATCAAATTAACAGATTCTAATCTGCAGAAGGCTGGCCCCGAAGTAGTAGACCTCGCATAACAACTGCATGACAAGATCTCTACATCCAGGTACATCACTGGCGAAACTGAACTCCCACAGCAATGAACGGGGCTGAGCAAGTACCTGGTTTGAGACCAGTGTCTGCACAAACCATTCTGAACCGACTTTCAGACACCTTTTGACAGATTCGTTGGAGGCAGTGTCACTGGACAATGCAGCTGCTATATTAGTTTTGCACTAGCTAACTAGTATTGTACATCCGATCATCCGTTTTACCAAGATAAAATAAAGAGTTTGCTGACAATATAAATGTCAGGAGAATTTTTGTAATATATGGATATACTTTTTCTTACTTTGAACAGGTTCTGGTGGCACACAAGAGGAGCATACATATATTCAAATATACATTTCATAGTTTGATTTGGATAATTGTGTTTAACACTAAGAACATCATGCTACTCTAGCCCTATTTCCGTTAATATCTCAATACCATATATATATGACCATATACTTTATACATCGATTCAATTCCCCTTTTCCCCCTCTTTTTAGTTTCCTTTGGTGTCGTGCTAAGCTCATCTTTAGCTGTATACAGTTTTATTACAGCAGAAATTAACTTTGAACATTGGCCCCTTCAGTCTGTACCCTTTAATTCGTTACATAGTACATAATGTACTACATAACTATATGTAGTTACTTTTTTATATTTATTTTCCAACCTATACATAATAATTTTAAGCCGTGTTACCTTATCTACTTCCATACTTTTACATGTAAATAGTATTCGTTCTCTTCCCATCATAGTCATTACACGCATGTTGATTTTACAGGAATTTACATGTAATATGGATGTATCAAATATTGTGTATAATCAAACAGGCATTTGGTAAGCCAGAAGATTTGTCACCCCGCTTTGTTGTTGAAAGTGTGGTTTACAGGCTGCTTCCCCTAATGAATTTCGCGGCTCTTCAATCAAATATTTTACAATAGTTTGTTTTAATACCATTGTATTGCCATGTTCAATTTAAAGATAAAAAACGGAGATTAAAATAAATTACTGTGATTTAAAATATATAAATCAATTGTTTTATCAGAATAGAAGTATATTAGTAAAAATCTAAAAAAAATAAATCTCTCCTATGAACATTTGCAAGTGTATTTCTTTGTTAAATTTAATTTTACTTGTCTTTTGATATTTTGTAGTTCGTATTTATTTAGATTCCTTGTAAAAAAGCAGGAAAAAGATGATAAGAATCTCACTTCTTACAGTACATTTAGGGGTTAATTAATTCGGCCCACACAAAACATGGTATCCCACACAATATTGACCCCAAACTCTTCTGTACCTTAATTCATTCCTTAATTAATATTGTTTCCCTTTATATACATTTTGTTTAGGACACCCACCAAGCATCTAAGACAGTGCGACATACAGCCAACAGAAAACAAGGTATCGCCGCTGAAACGTGTTTTTTAGACTTGTTTATTAGAGCATTTCATGTAGCTTTTTTGTGAAATGGATATTTTTGTTATTTCAATTTTTTAATGTTGTTTTTAGATTATAATTTATTTATAAATAATTTAGTTTTGTGAGGAGTGTTAAGACGGCCAACGCAGAGCATGGTATCTCCAGTACGATAACTGTACATGGATCGATGTGCCTGCGTCATGCTCTGGGCAACTGTGACACACAACCCACACAGAACATCGAATCTCCGTGCTACACCACCCTTTCATGATGACATTTATCGATAGATTTTAAATTATGTTATATTATATTGTAATATCGGATGGCCTGCAAGTAATCCATGATTCATTGGTATATTTCTAAAAGCAATCACACTGGCACAGGATGTAGATCAGATAAACTCGAAAAATCATCTTATGTTCTAGATAACTCCCAGAGACAATTTTCTAAATAAAACTTAATCTCGAGTTGTGTTATG